>JAODAL010011249.1:0-100923 GCA_025379985.1 Phyllomedusa bahiana | reverse complement strand
ACACATTGGTTTTTTGGTGCTTTTTTTAATGCTTTTTTTGTGCAAAAGGGGTACAGAAAATTTAATTGCTGTAATTATTGCACACCAATCGGGCAAAAAAACTCGGGGTTTAAATTTTGGGTTTTGGAAAAATCGCAGAAATTTAACCCCCAATTTTTGCCCTGCACTTTTTTTGCGGCAATGTAAGCATTAATTGTTATTTCCTTCCGGGCAAAAAAAAAGGCTTTGAAAAAACGCCCCAAAAAAAAAACCTTTGGGGAAAGACCCTTTAAAAAACTTTCCCTTATAAAACAATATTTTTCCACGCCCAAATGAGAACAGGGCATTAGGTAACATACATAACATTTTAAGAAAATTTTTTTGGGAAAATTCCCCAGAAAAATGTTAAAAAATTCAATGGAATTAGCATAACCTTTGGATAATGGCCATAAATTAGGGGGGATTATCTGAGCTTTTTGGGGGAAAATTGTATTAAAAATTTTTCTAGGTCAAAAATTTGCATTTGTTCCCCATAGCAACCAATAAAAGGGGCCCTTCTTAGTTTTCCAGAGCACTATATGAAATGAAAGGGAGCTTTTTTTTGGGGAAAAAATGGGAAAACAAAAGTGAGTTTAAAGAACCTAGAAAATTTTTTTCATAAAGTGGGCCTTAGTGTTTTCCCAAAAAAAAACATGGCTTTTGCAGTTTTACTGGGGAATTTTCATTAAATTTTGAAAAAGGGTTCCCTTGAAAATTATGGCAAAAAAGTGTAATTTAGCAACAATTTCATGAAAATCGTGACAAAATGTCACATTTTTTTCCAAAATTTTAGAAAAATTGTGGCAAAACCATTAAAGGGGTTGTCTTGCTACAAAGAATAGCTTTCAAAATGTAGGGAACACTAAATGAAGACATTTACCAAACACATTGCTTTATTAATTTTTTTTTGTTAAGGAGCTACAAATGATTTTCTCTCATTCCTGGCTCTATTTGGTTCCCCCCCCCCAGTGACCGACCTTTTACTCCTTTTCCCCTGCTGTTTTGTTCTATTGATAGCGGGTGTGATGTCATCACAAGGTCGCGGCAGGCCAGAGAGCGCGTGGTGTGTTATCTGAACTTTTCGACAAAAGCTAGTGATATTACTGCTGTTTACTTTAGTAAATCTCTTGTTAGCAGTTTTCAGAGAAGCTTCTAGCTAATCTAAACTAATTTAGAAGACTGAAAAACACGGAGTTGAATAACAGAGGTGAAGTAGTGAATGCACAGAGGCTTGTATACTAAATTAAACAGTCTAACAGGAAGTGACAGGATGCATCTATGAAACTCTGAGGGGAGACAACCCATTTAATGATCCACCATTTGCAAAAATGATCCATAGTATATAAGCTACCTGCAGCATATCCACTGAACATGGGGCAGTGTCATATGACATTTTCTCCTTTCCCACTGCTTCCCGGGGGTTCTTACTCCAAAAAGGCTTTCATTCTCTTCAGCCATCTGCTCTCTTGTCTCGCTAGCTGCTGCTTTGCATATTGGGTTGGAGGCGGAGCCTGCAGGGATTTCTTCTCCACTCTTACCAGCAAGTTGAAGCTGCCATGACGCTGTCAATAGGCCGATTTGCTGCAGAGGGTCTGCATCATGAACAAGCAGTGTCTCAGACTGCCTGGGAGAACCTTCCTTGTGACAGTTTAATAGCCAGAAAGGCCCCAGGCCTGTTCTCTTTACTAAACTTGTAATACAAGGGAAGCATGCCCCTTTGTTTTACATTTCAGTTCACGTCCCATAAGGCAGTACTAGCCATAAATGTGGCACTCATGTTACAGAGGAAGGCTCATCCATTGAACAATTTATATGCTTAATACTGTTTAAAAGGGCTTGAAGAAGCAGTGCTTGTCACACTTAAAAATTATAACTTTAACATGAGTAATTGTCCAGGGTAGTCTTATGACAATGTCATCAATGCTGCTTATCAATACAGCACTAATAAAGCAAACAAATCCAATTGCTGTTTATTTTCTCTGTTCTGCACGTTCCCTGAATGTAGTTGATACATATGCAAAAATGAGCTATACAGATTCTTGTTCATTCTTTGAATTTCTGCAGCATGTTTTTTTTTTTTTTTAAAGCATCCACAAGTCGGTGCTAAGTTTTACTAAAACAATTCTCTTCAGCTTCTGGAATTTTAGATGTAATAAGATTGTCAGAGATGTGCTGGTTGCTTTGTGAGCAGGTCTGTTGGAGTATACACAGGAACTCCAAACAAATAATAAATACATGATTTAAAATTTCAGAAGTGAACAGCAAAAATGCTGGAATAAGATGTAGTGCTGATAGATTACATAATTAGCAAGAATAATTTGAAACTGTGTTTATGGCAAACAATTGGTGATCCATCTTAGAAAGATTTCCAGAAATGAGTCAAAAATTACAACAAACAAACATAGATTTTAGTGCTCTAATATTGACTCTTGTACAATGTATGACTCTTGTACAGTATGTCAAGCATATCAGGGAGATGTTTGACACTTTTGAGCCTAATGCCTTGAACAAGTCAAGTGTGAAAGAATATGATCTTCAATTTAGAAAAAGGTAGCAAAAGGGCAGTACTAGTGAATTCAAAAATGGATAGCTTGAAAAAGTTTCTGGGTAAACACATACTTTGTATTCTGTAACAATCTACTTTCTGAACTAAAGCAGAGGAGGTTACCCTATATGGAATATTTGAGAATTTACCAAATTAACCCTCTGCTGCTGTAAGTGAGAAAGCTCAGAAACTTGTGGAGGTTTACAAAATGAACTTCGAGGCACCAGACTTTATTGATAAATGCCTACACGTACGTGGACACTTTTTGAACCTCAGCGCTCTTCTTAGTATCCTCCTTCATAACATTTATCCTAATTTGGACACTGCATTGACAATGTTTTGAGTAAACCAGCAACTAACTATTCTGCAGAACACTCTCTTTTCATCACTTAATTCAATACAGAGTTTAGCTATCTTCACTAGCATGGGTAAAGATCAACTAAATGCTGGGGCCTTGTTGTTGGCAATAGAAAAGTCTTTGTAGAATGTTGAAATGTGTACAATTTTTTTTCCAGCGTGGCTGCATTACGTTCTACAAAATATTTCCTCATTGTACTATTTGTTGTTTTTACTCTATTAATATTTTTATATATTAATGTTTGTTACTTTTATTAGACAGTATCATCATTTATTATAGCAGGTTGCTGGTATTACTGAAAGAAATTCAGTTTAGACAAAATATGTGGATTTTTACTAGTTGTTCCTTTTTATTTACAATATTGATATTTATAATTTTTTACTGTTATTATTATGTAGCATTATTATTTATTTTACATGTTGTTTTACCATTTGTTGTACCATTAAAATATTTCAAACATTGTTTCTTATCTGAAATTTTATTGTAATCTGTATTTTACTTAAAATTCAGTAATCATTGCATAGATGTCAAAGGTAGTGTAAACTGGTTGCTTCGGATTGTGTTCACACCTGTGGCCACATATATGAAAACTGTTTAGGTCTAAAACTCACTTTTTTGCCCATAGTAACTAGAGATGGGCGAATCGATTCTAACGAAGTGGAATTCGTTTAGAATTTCAGGAAAACTTCGGTTCGTAACGAAATCGAACTTTGGGGTGATTCGCGGGAAAGAAGTTGTGCATTCGTCATTCTTTTCGATAAAATGGCCTGCGAGCACATGACGATTACATGGGGCAAAGCACTATGGGAGGAAGAAAGGGGCATAGCCTGCATGACATGTGCAGAGATGAAGCCAATCAGAGGACCGGCTGGGATTCTGTGAGTCACCGCATATATAAGATGGGGGGGGGGGGGGGGGGGTGGGGGGCCCGAGCGCGGCGCTGGAGCTCACACTCCTCTCACTGTACTGTCAGGGAAGGTGCTGCTGCGGGTGATAGCGCTTCTGAAAGAACTGGGATTTTTCCACAGCGATTTTTGTTGGGGTGTTCTCAGCTTGTCTCAGAGACTGTTCTCTGAAATGTTTATTTCTGATTTTTTGGGGTATTGGATCTGAAATACAGTGTGCGTCACTGCAGCTGCATTTTCATTCAATATCCAAGTGGGATCGAAGCCAGTTCCTGTTGTATTCATTTAAAGAACAGCGTCGTTTTTAAATACAAATACAACTTCTTTTTTGGCTGTCAATTCTATGCGAAATTTACTTCCCGGGGTTAATTTGCGTTTTGTTTTGCTGGTGTGCTGACAAAAATAAAAGTCTTTTTCAACGCCAAAATATATTATTTTTTTGGTAGCCTAATTCACAAAGCAAAGGTTAATTACAATTTTATTCTCTTGTTTGTGGCGTAGAAAATACCACCATTGTAAACACGCTACAAGAGCTACTAGTTTTGTGGTGGCTCTATTTCAATTGCGCAATTTAATCCAGGGGTTAATTAAGCTTGTTTTGCTGCTGTGCTGACAAAAAATAAACCGTCTTTTTCAACGCCAAATATATTTATTATTTTTTGGTAGCCTAATTCACAAGCAAAGGTTTATTAACAAAATGTTATCTCTTGTTGTGTGGCGTAGAAAATACGCCATGTAACGCTAACAAAGCTACTAGTTTGTGGTGGCCTCAAAATTCTATTGCGCAATTTACATCCAGGGTGTTAATTAAGGGTTGTTTTGATGGTGTGCTGACAACAAAATTAAACCGTTTCATTTTCTAAGCAAATATTTATTTTTTTTGGTAGCCTAATTTCAAAAGCAAAGGTTATATTACATTTTATCCTTGTTGGGTGGCGTAGAAAATACACCATTTGTAAACACGCTACAAAGCTATAGTTTGTGGTGGCTCAATTCTATTGCGCTGGCTATTTACTATCCAGGGTTAATTAAGCGTTTGTTTTTTGCAGCTGTGATGACAAAAATAAAACCCAGTCTTTTCAACGCCAAATATATATATTTTTTTTTTGGTAGCCTATATTCACAAGCAAAGGTTAATTACAATTTTATCTCTTGTTGTGTTGACGTAGAAAATTAGCCAATTGTGAATACGCTACAAAGCTACTTGTTGTGGTTGGCTCAATTCTATTGCGAATTTACATCCAGGGGTTAATTAAGCGTTGTTTTGCTGCTTGCTGACAAAATAATCCGTTCTTTTACAAAGCCAAATATATATATTTTTTTTGGTAGCCTAAGTCACAAGCAAAAGTTTATTACAAATTTAATCTCTTGTTGTGTGCGAGAAGAAAATACACCATTGTAACACGCTTACAAAGCTACTTGTTTGTGGTGGACTCCAATTCTATTGCGCAATTTACATCAAGGGGTTAATTAAGCGTGTTTTGCTTGCTGTGCTGACAAAAAATAAAACGTCTTTTTAAAAACCGAAATATATACATTTTTATTGTATCATAATCACAAGCGAAGGTTAAGTACAGCCTGTTTGTGCTTTTACATTTAGTAAAACACACAGTGCTTGTATAACGACAATACAAGTAAAATTCTTTCCTGGCCATTTGTGGAGCGCAATTTATATCCAAGGGTTAACACAAGCTTGTTACTGGGTTCATTTGGAGTTCAAAAAAACAGGGTGTATATTTATCATATACAGATAGCTTCCATAATAAACAGTGTCTGTTCATTTTGAACAAACAGTATGTCTGACAGTGAGGTGGCAGGATCTGCACTCGCGAGTGGCAGTGGACAAACATTTCTTGAAACGGGCCCTAGGCTCGCCAGCACAGCAAGGGGACGTCGCAGAAGGGGTCATCGGTGAGGCCACAAAACTGCCGCTGACATCTGCGGCCGTTGTGTTCAGCAAACCAAGGGTTTTGATTGGTTGTCTTAGGTCATCCTCTTCCTCAAGATGACATCTGACAACCTCAGCCAAGAGTCGGTGGGGAACCTCAGACACTACACTTTCGTTGGCAATGGCCCCGGGGGCGGTGGGTCAGCGGCCCTCAACTTGTCCTCTGCCCGCCTCTGTACATCCAGTTCCTTCAGCCTAGGGCTCTACTATTTGGTCTGGGCATCAGCGCCAACTATATAGCGAGAGAACAATTTGAGGTGGGCACGTCAAGCAGAGCTACTTGGCAGCGAAGAAATAGGGCCATATCCCCAGCTTCTTGCAGTAGGCGGCACAAAGTATAGATGTTTGGAGAGTGGGCATGGGAGGTCTTGTGGTGTGAGGTCAGCCTCGGCTTACCAAGACCGCGTGTTGGGACAGTAGTGGACGATGGAATAACACAAAAAGATGATGATGTAGCCGACCGCCACTTGGGCAGCGGGCTGAAGCAAAGGGCTTCATACATCGTCAGGAGGAAGAGGGCGTCAGCTTGCGCCGCGCGTTGGCAGCGGCGAGCAGCAAGTGGGTTGTGTGGCCGTTTGAGTCAGCAGGTTAGCAGCTGTGTGAGGTCGGGGAGCCAAGCGGGCCACGGGTGAGGTTAGAAAACCGCTTAGCAGGTCCAAGAACAGTAGCGGCACAGGGGCCTCAGCGAGCAGCGGCGGGGGTGGCTGTAGTCACTCAGTGCGGGAAGCCGTCTGGCGGTTAAAATCTGTACTCGGCAGGAATGTGGGACTTGTTCTTTGCTTAAGACACCGGAGGAGCCGATATGGGTATATGTAGAACTTGTGGCAGAAAGTGAAGCCGTGGCCAGGGACGAGCTAACGTTGGCATACGGGCCCGGAGTAAACACATGCCAGCGGCACATCCGGTGGCCGGGGAGAAAACGTTGGGCTCAGATTGTGGTGGTCCATCCTGCCGCCTGCGAGCAGCAGCAGCGGCCACGTGGCACGCATGCCATTTCAGCCAGTCAAAGGCTCACCACCTCTGCAGAAGGCATGTGTTTCTCTTTGACATTCATCTCCCGGTCCAAGATGCTCCTGCTCCTCGACTACTCATGGGCCAGCAGTCGTTACAGAGAGTGCGATTCGTTAAAGAGACAACAGTATGCGTCAAACCATCCTAAGGTGCAGCAAGCTGACCGTGCTCCCGTCCAGTTGTTGGTACTGCAGTCCCTCCCTTTCCAAATGGTGGACTCTGCACCATGCAGAGAACTAATAGGATTGTGCCGAGCCGTGATGGAGAGTTCCAAGCCGTAATTTCTTTTCCAAAAAAAGGCCTCTAAGTACAGAACTTCTAAATATGTAGACAGGAAAGTGGGTCCTTCCTGAGTTATCGGTTTGTTCACATAGGTTCTCGGCACCCCTGCGAGGACGTCTGGAGCTGTAACTACGGGTCAGGGGCCAGGTACATGTCCTTTACGGTCCACTGGGTGAATGTGCTTCCTGCCGGAACACCAACAATGGACAGGAGACGCCGCTTTCTCCTCCACGTTGTTCAAACTGTGCTCCTGCGCCCAATGTCCTCCTCCTCCTCCTCCACCACCACCATCTCTGCATCCACAAGTACTGCTTCCATCATACCAACATGTGTAGGGCACAGCGGTTGGTGTAACGCGAGTTCTACACAAAGCTTGCCTCGGCGAACGAAGTCACACAGGTGAGGAACTTGCTCCGCGTTCATGTGCAGCAAGAAATCGATGTGTGGCTTTCTCCGCGCAACTGCAAATCGGAACCATGGTGCAACCGGACAATGGGAGGGAACATGGGGTGTCCGCGCTCACCGAGGAGGGATGGTCCATGCGCCCTCATGGCGACGTGTTCAATAGGTTGTAAAAAGGTTTTTTTTCATGAAGTCTTCACCGATCTTCAGAAATACTGAAAATGGCAAGGGAAACTGTGCATGGCACTTTATCCATTCGTACAAAGCCAGGGTACACCCTCCTCGAGTTGCAGCGGCAGAACGGCTCCCAACTCGATTGATATGCGATGTTTCCACCCGCCTGGAATTCCAGCCTGCACATGTTGGACCGACTGCCTATGATCAGAGAAAGGCCATTATCGATTTTTTGAGCGATCCAGGCAGACAGGAAGTACTCCCATGTGTAACATTTGATGTCGCCAGTGGCAAGCTCATGCGTGAACACCTGGCCGTTTGTTGAGGCCATTCGAGGAGGCCACGTTATTTGTCTGTCGCAGGACCTACGGGATGATATAACGTCATTCCACTGCTTCATTGGTCCTGGAACAGATGCTGAAAATCTGTTGGGCAGAGGGACTGGAGATTTTGTGGCGACTTACATCTCGTGGCCAAATGAGTCCGGTTGGGGATACATGTATGGAGGAGGAGGAGGAGATATTGTGTAGCAGAAGCATTGTCTGTTGAAATGGAGTGTGGATTTTCTAACCCTGGTTGACAAGAGAGGAGGAGCAGGAGCAGCTGGAGGAGGTGGATGGAGATGAGGAAGGAGAGGGCAGATGACCCCAAGCACCGTGGCAGTATACAGTGAAATTAGGATAGGCAGGGAGCACCCTCGGAGTCACTTGTGAGCTGTCCCGCACAGCATGGCTTATTTGCCTGGCTAGTGTCAGGCCGAATAGTAGCATCGGCAGAGGGATGGACTTTGGCTCTCCACCTATTGGACCCTCGCTACCGGTCAAAAATGGGAGCCTTTTTACCAGCTATTGTGAGGGAAGACAAACTCTCAAATACATATAGGGAAATCCTCCGTAATCAGTTGGCCGCTGGCATTGGTCGGCATCGTCCCTCCTCTGAAAGGTCCTGACCGGGGGTGGTTCCTCAGGTCACGTATACTACGGCCGCGGACTGCTGGGGGAAGAGTGGGGGGGGTGGAGCTAGTACCTGCTCCAATCAGCCAGTAAACCTCTAAGTCTGGAGTAACTAAGATGAGCTGCTTCCTTCACACGCCTGTGTGGAGGGAGTCACCAGCAGCGAGCAGCAGCAGGAAATGAAGCATTCCCTGATCAAACAGGGTGGTGGCCTACTTGGAACGCTCTCTGCCAACCAAGTTAGAAGATCCGCTGGACATACTGGGCAGCCAATAACTGGATGGTGTGGCCGCCAACTTGCGAGTTTGCTGTGAGAAGCTGTCCTGCCCCGGCCAGTAGGTGGGCATCAAGAGCGGGGTGTTAGTGCACGTCGGGGCCATCGGTTACCCCAAGGAGAACCCGCTTGTACCACGGGAAATGTTGAAGATCCTGACTTTGTCAAGATGAATCAGGCAGGGTGGGATCGGCCAGGAGTTCAACACACAATGCCGTAGGCGTCAGTCTGGGTTTTCAAACTACTGCCTCAGCCCCCCCCCTCCACTTTTTTTTTATTCTGATGCAGCCACCCGCCTGATGCACAAACATTGCTGTTAGTTTTCCATCTGCCCACACCGTCTGTCTTACCAGGGACTGGGTATTGGCCACCCACTCAACACTCTGTCATTGTTGCCATCTATGTGTCCTGTTGCTGCTGTCAGGTTGCTGTTGCCCGTGACATCACACTGTGTTCATTGTGCCCACTCTGGGCCTGGTACTGTTTTGCCAACATCAGGAATGTCCATTGTCCACTACTCCTGACTCATGCTGTTGCTCCGGTCATCACCTCCACACTCTGTCTTTGTGCCACTGCCTGAACCTCATGCTGCCTGCCGCCGTGACCTCCGCTTCAGTCATTGCTGCCGTCTGTGGCCTAATACTATTTTGCCCACCTGCAGAAGTCATGTGCCACTCTTCTGACCTCATTGCTGCTGCTTGTGACTCTGTCGTGCCCTCCACACTGGTGTCATTGTGCCACTGTCTGGACCTACATGCTGCTGCACCGTGCTGCTGCCGTGCCCTCCACACTGTGTGGCTACTCATGTTTTTCGCCACCTCCAGAATTTGTCATTTTGCCTCTGTCTGAGTCCTTGCTGTGATGGGGCTCGCTGCCGAGCCCTCCACACCTGTGTTAATTGTGCCATGTAGGACTTATGTGTGCTGTTGCTCCTTGCGTCCCTCCACACTGATGTCCATTGTACCAACTCTTTGGCCTACTCCTTTTTTGCCAGCTCCTGATTTTGTCATTGTGACACTGCCTGACCTCATGCTGTGCCACCGGACCTCCACACTGTGTCATTGTTGCCTCTCTGCGGCCTGGTACTGTTTTGCAACTTCCAGAAATGTCATTGGTGCCACTGTCTGACCTCATGGCTGCTGTGGCTGCCGCCGTCACCTCCACCACTCTGTCACTAATGTTGCACCTGAGCTCCTCTGTTTTTTTTTCCAGCTTTGGCTGCACCATGACTTTATCAGGCTACGTCACTGCTTCCGTTTTTTGGTCAGTTGTGCCCCCATAAGTGCCACCAGGGCATTTATAGTGAAGCGATTCTAAGGTGCGGCGGCAGTCTATGTGCGTGTCATACCTAAAACACAACATGTGGTATGAAAGACCCAAAAACCCAAGCTCCCTCTGCATATTTAAGGCATGGCACAACGTTTACAGCACCTGGGCAGGGCTCTGGGCCCAGCCTGGAAATAGCTGTTTTTTAACGTGTTTGTGCCGATCTGTAATTCGAATAGGACCGAAACGAATTTTGTCGGAAAAAGTCGGCGAAAGTGACCGAAACGAATTTTTTGAGAGAAATTGCCCCATCTCTAATAGTAACCTATGGGCAAAAAAGTGAATTTTAGATCTAAACAGCTTTCATACATGTTGCCCATGGTGTTAAGCTGCAGTGTGACTTTTTGCACTGCAAAATCAGATTTGTTAACATAATCTTTACACACTCATTCATAAGAGTTATAGTTATATTTTCACTTCACCACTAGACCATCTGTAAGTTTGAAAGGAACAGATTCACAGCCAACATGAAACAGCCACATACTTCTTTAGTATAGTACTGGAAATAGGGGTAACTTTAGCCATAGCAGCCATAGCTGCTGCTGTGGGACTCAGAGGTTGAGGGGACCCACTCAGTTACAAGAACAATGTTCCTTTTTGTAGGGAACTTGAAGCTGTTTGCTTTCTGCTCTACAGCACTATCATTTGGCTTTCCTGATCTATGGCAGTATTATTTTACCTTTAATTATTGCTACTTATGTTGCTGTTTAGTTAATTGTAATTAAGTGGTGGGGCCCCATCTCATTTTACAATGGGGCCCTATCATTTCGAATTATGCCCCTGTAAAAGGTTATTTCACTGGTAAATGCTACAGAGAAAAGACATTTGTAAAAAGAACCCAGCCTAGCTTAAGTGGTAGGTCTCTCCCTATGAAAACATGGGATTGACATGTCAGGTAAGCTAAGCTAGTGTTCTTGTTATAAGGAAGCCTATCCTAATTTATTTGGTTCAGGCACCATGAAACAACTGAGGTTTCCTTTAAGGTGCCCATAGACATTTAAGGGTATGTTCATACAGCTTATTTGGTCGCTGATTTTTTAGCGCCCAAAACAGCATCAAAACCTCGCCTGAAACACGCTTCTTCAGAAGAGGTTTTAGACTCGTTTCTCGGCACGTTTTTTGATGCGCTTTTGGATGAGGTTTTGACACGTGATTTGTTGAGGTGGCTCATATGCTTCATAATAGTGGGTTCACAGACGTCCATGCAAGCACCATGCAACGTATATTACACAGGTCTGGAGTAGTGGCCTAAAAAAAAGGTGAAGAAGCCTCGACAAAAAAAAAGTACGAAAAATGGACAGTAGAAGATTGAAAACAGGTGATTTGAAGCAATGAGATGAAAGTCAGTAAACTAGGCCCTGATGTGTGCAAATGGGTCAAGAAGAATCAAGGGGAAAGGGGGCTAATAGATGGAGAAATTGAAGGGACTGTCAAGTTCGGTGAAGGAAGCCTGATGATAGGGGCTTGTTTCACAGCCAAAGGTGTTGGATACTTGACCAGGATCGATGGTGATCTCAGTGCTGAGCTATATGTGAGTATCCTACAAAATGAGTTACTTTGTACACTCAAGTACTATGGGTATGAAAAGGACAACATAGTGTTCCAGCAGGACAACAACCCGAAGCATTGTTGAGATTGGTGAAGAAATGGTTCAATGATAATGAAGTAGAGTTTCTGGATTGGCACCCACAGTCCCCAGACTTCAACATAATCAAACTCTTGTGGGTAGAGTTAAAGAAAAAGCTGTATTCATACCTAAGTGAGTCGACCAATATGCATCAACACTGAGAACATGTAGAAGTAACCTGGGATCAAATTTTGGTTGAGACCTGCTTAAATCTGACCAAGAGCATGCACAGAAGGATTGAAGCAGTGTTAAAAGCCAAAGCTAGATTTAAAAAATACTAACAAAATAAAAAAAAAATATTTTTATGAGCAAAACTGTAACAATGCAGTTTCATGACAAGTATCTGTATATGCTAAATAGTTGCAAGTCAAATGTATGTAAGAGATAGCCAAGATGATTGTCTTTAAAACAATATAAGTCTCACATTCAAAGCTGTAGTGGATGGTGAGACAATCAAAACATTGTTACCCTTTTGCTTGTCAGCGTAAATCATACTAAATAACTTTTAAATCTGGTCTTCATGGACATTTCGAGTGTCAGGCTGACACGCATGAAATATGAGACATGCCCATTTTTACACAAAAGCCATACCCCATTTTTGTAACCATTTAACAGCTGTAGAAGAAAGTTGGATGGGAGGTGTGGCTTCACTCAGCTTTTCCAGAAATTGGAAAGTCTATCTAGTGTCCCGGAAAAGTGGGTAATGCCACAACAATCAGGTTTCGTACAGAGCCAGTCTAGCTGTGGGGCACCACTTCTGCACCAAGGGACTTCATGGCGTTGTCTCATGATGCTTTAGGCTGGTACCACTACCTTGTAAAGAACAGCTGCAGGAGACTTGCTGGCTCTTCTAAGAGTCTGTGAGAGCTCTTCTCTTTGTGGGAGTGTTCTGGATATTCTGGGAGAGTTGGCAAGTATGCATTAAATAACATGATAATGTTATAGATTGGATCATTACAGACACATTTATTTTGGTATACCTTTTTTATTTATTCTAAAAAAAAATCACAAATTTGCTCATTCCTTAGCCCTGATACTAAGAAAAGTCTAGTCCATGCCCTTGTCATCTCCCGCCTTAACTACTGCAACATTCTTCTCTGTGGCCTCCCGTTTAGCACTCTTGCTCCCCTCTAAACCATCCCCAACTGCTGCCCGCCTTATCCACCTCCCTACTCACTATTCTTTGCCTCTCCCCTCTGTTAATCACTACACTGGCTACCAATTGCCCAGAGAATCCAGTTCAAGTTACTAACCATGACTTAAAAGACTCTCCATAACCTGTCTTCTTCATACATCTCTGCCTTTATCGCTAGATACCTCCCATCACACAGTCTCGCTCCTCACAGGACCTTCTTCTCTGCTCTCCCTATGCCAGTTCCTCACACAACCGTCTCTAAGACTTTTCACATACTTCCCCCATTCTATGGAACTCACTGTCCCAACACATCAGACACTCCTCCACTTTCAGTAGCCTCAAAGCAACCTGAAAACCCACCTCATCAGGATTGCCTATAACCGACAATAACCCTGTTGCCCCTACATCACCCCACAAACATATCTGGACCTCACTTTCTGTCTCTTTCCTCCATCCTTGTAGATTGTAAGCCTTCGCGGGCAGAGTCCAGTCTCCCTCTGTACCAGTTGTTGGTTATTTATTGTCACCATTGTACTTGTTTGACATATTTTTTGTATGTAACCTCCCTAGAATGTACAGCACACTAGAATCAATGGTGCTTTAAAATAAATAATAGCATAAAGTGATTTGGTGATTTTATATATCCAACTACAAGGTAGTGTGTGTGTGAGCGCACACGCAAGAAGCCTGGACATGAAGAAAACACCCTTATCTTCAACTCCGGGGGGATCAAGAGGCCACATAAGATGTGAGATGAGAACCCCTTTAACTTACTTAAAATCAACTAATGAAAATCATACATTGCATTTAAATTGTGGTTCAACCAAAAAAATAGAATAAAAACTAATGAAACTGGCATGGACAAAAATGATGGTACTCCCAGAAAAGATTGTAAATAGATTGACCATATTGACATGTTAAACTAAGGTGTGTCCTGTAATTAACCTCACTGGTGTCTTTAAACTTGTAGTCTTTGAAGGTGCTTTCACACGGTGTGGTTATGGTGCATTTTTTCAATTGCAGTATTGCACTGCAAATAAACTTCCTTTTTTTTTTACCAGCAAGCTCCTTTCAGTTATGTAAATTGTTTGGAAAGGTGTTAAGTGAGTAAATGATACTTTATTGTGTTTATAATCTTCAAGACCTTAATAAACTTATTGATTACTCACTTGTAACACCTTTCCAAACAATTTGGATAACTGAAGGGAGCTTGCTGGTAATAAAAGCAGTTGAATTTCAGTGCAGCGAATTAATCACTGTGCTTTTTGGTATCTTCGTGTGTAAAACAATGAACATAGACTAAAAAGAAAGCTATTTGTCTCAGGAGATTATGAAGAAAATTATAAACAAATATGTTAAAGGTAAAATCTATAAGACCATCTACAAACAGCTTGATGTTCCTATTATTACAGTTGTACATATTATTCAGAAGTTTAATGTCAATGGGACTATAGCCAACCTTCTAGAAAGTGGCTGCAAGAGGAGAATTGATGACAAACTAAAGAGAGATGGATAATACAAATGGTAATCAAAGAGACACAGACACAAGGCAATACTCACAGCTCTATGTCTGAACAAAAAAAACTATTCTCAGTGGAAGGCAATATAAGCCCCAATGCTACCTGGGAGAAATTAACAGGTGCAGCTCACTGATGAACAACTGCTCACACACCCATTCACTAGGGTGGCAGCTGTCTAGTAAAAAACTACACATTAGATAAGTACCAGTATGCAGAAAAGCCAAAATACAATACAAAGACTGCAGAAATGCAAAAAATACTGATAAACAACCACTCACACTTCTACTATCCATGAGGGGGGTGCTAGTATTACGATAACACATAGATAAGACTTATAACGGGTGTTAGTAAGATGGTTACGTGTGGCATACCATGCTGGCTTACAACCAATGGCGCCCCTACTCTACTATTGAGCAGGTTGCCCAGCATATTTCAAGTGTCCAACACAAAACACTGACATCCTCTTCTTACAGGGCTAAACTACATACTGAAAAAATATCAAACATGAGGTATTAGTTGGTATTTTGGCCAAAATACACAAGCGCTGACCCACGTCAAGGGTCCTCATTGTCTTGCGTGTCCCTACACCAGTTTTACTAGCCACTTACGAAAGAAAACCACAGAAAAATGAGGACATTATTTACTTCTGATATGGAGATTAATTTTTTCATAAATAATATAATTCCATAAGGGTGATTAAAAGTTTGTAGTTTTTTCAACGAACAGTACTTTTTCATCAAGTTGAATAAACAATTCATTTTCTGTAGCTAAATCTATTTTTCTGTGCCCTTGCTTTATTATTGTAAAAACACAGAATTTGTTTCTTCATAAGTATCAACATTCCTACTTGTTGTTAGTTTTATAAGGTCATATCCTAAACACAGAGATTTAGGCCTTCAGCAATAGAAGTTAGAAATCTATGTGGAAGATTATAGATAAGCATTCTGTTATGTGCAGGAGAACTACTGATATAAAGATGTATTAAAGGACTAGGTCATACAAACTAACCAGAACTTAAGAATAATTAGAGGCAAGTTTTTATTATTAATGCATACTAACCAATGAAAAAGTGATTAATAATGAGGGGATTGTTATAATAAATGAAAAATAATGAAAAGGTGCTGCTTAAATTATAATTATATTGTATCGTTCAATAAAGATATACCATCTGTTTTGCATAATGATACATCTACTACTGAAGCTTATAAAAAAAATCTTGCCAAACTTTTAATAAAGAATAAAGGTTGTACTGACATTTTGGAAATGTCTCTTGTTCTTTTAATGATGTATGTGCACATACACTCTTGAGTTAATTTATAATTTGAACACCGCACAAACAAAGCTGGGAGATATTATAGTCTCCTTATCACCTAAAAACACATACACAGGGCCAAACTCACAGCTCCATGGCTAGAGAAAAAACAATTTCCAGTAGGAGGCAATACAAGCGACAATATATTGTAATTTATATAACTGGCACCCTTTATAAGCCTTATCTATATGCAATTGGAATACTAGCAATCACCACCCTCATGGATAGTAGGCCTGTGAGTGGTTGTTTATCAGTATTTTTGCATTTGTACAATCTCCCCTGTATGGTATTGTGGCTTTTCTGCATGCTGGTGTGAACTGGTACTTATCCAATGCACAATTTTTACTTTAGTGGATGGGTGTGTGAGCAGTTGTTCATCAGTGGGCTGAAACTGTTACATTTCTCTCATGTAGCATTGAGGGCTTATATTGCCTCCTACTGGGAATATATATTTTTTGTATGACCTTGTGTCTATGTCCCATTTTTCTGTGATTTTTTTTTCAGTAACCAAAGAACCCAGAACTACTTTCAAATAGATCAGAGGTGAACTCCAAGGTAAGGTACATCAATGTCATATTGCACAATCTGTCTTTATCAAAGTGGACTTAATGGAAGGCGACTGAGGAGGAAACCACTGTTAAAAGCAAAACATAAAAAAGTGATACTAGAATTTGCCAGAATATATATTGACTAGCCAGAGAATGTCTTTTGGACAGATAAGAAAAAAGTGCAGCATTTTGGAAAGTGACATCAGCTCTATGTTTACAGACACAAAAATTAAGTATACACAAAAAAGAACATTGTACCTTCTGTGAAACATGGAAGCAAGTTATATTTTGGGGCTGCTTTGCTGCATCTGCATCTGTCCCAGGATGTCTTGAATTAGTGCAAGATACAATGAAATTTCAAAACCATCAAGGCACTCTGATCACTATTTTAACCAAATTAAATAAACTTTTGGATTTTAACTACTATCTACCTCACCTTCAGGTGTGCCGGATCACACTTTCATTTTTTAAGGCATTCTGATGCCAGTGTCAGGAAGCTTGGTCTCGGTCACAGGTCATGGCTCCTTCCACAGGATAATGACCCAAAACACCCAGCTGAAAACATCCAAGAATGGCGAAGAGCAAAGCATTGAATTATTCTTCTATGAGCCTTAATCTAAATCCTATTGAACATCTGTGGAAGGAGCTGAAGAAGACACATTCACACCTGAGAGAGCTGGAGCAGTTTTCTCCTGGAGAGTGGGCCAAAATACCTGTCGAGAGGTGCAGAAGTCTCAGGGAGTGTTACAGAAATCGCTTGCTTGCAACAAAATATAAAGTTAAGGGGACCATCATTTTTTGCAAGCCATTTTAGTTTGTTTTTGTTTATCTTTTGATTGAACCACAATTCAAAAGCAATGTCTGATTTTCATTAGTCGATGTTTAGTAAATTGAAACTTATTATCACTTTTGACAGGTTCAAGTTATTTCATTTATTGTGGGTTCTTTTTTATAACGGAGGGGTACCAACAATTTTGACCATGTAAATAGTGTGTGTGTGTATATATATATATATACACACACAAATACACACACACACATGCACACACACACATGCACACACACACATGCACACACACCTGGACATGGGAATGCAAATATATAGCTTGAAGTTTATTTTAAAGTGTGCAGTTCTGTTTAGATGCTTGCAAGTATTGTATTTGCATGTCTATATATATCTGGTTCATTGTGACTTTTATAGGATTATGTGTCATAAATTGAGCACTAGAGTTCAATATTAACACTGAATAGCACTATTAATTCAGTTCTGCGTTCTGTGTATGCATCTTTAATTGAGCACTTAATATGGCTGTTAAATGAGCACTAAATTCGGTTATTATTGTGTGGCAGCAATAATAAGTTTGTCCCTTGAAAATAAGTCCTGACCATACAATCTAATAGAGTAAATTGATGTTAGTGTTTAATTAATTCTGCAATACATTGTTCAACTAATGCTGCCATCCTGTGCTTAGTTAATGTCTTTGTATAGTATTAAATTAATACTCCCATACAATTTTTAATACAGCCTTCAATTAAAAGGGTTGAGTCATTAGAAATGAGATGATCAGCTGATTGCTGTGGGTCTGGCCAGACTGCTCCCCCACAGTGGTCACTGCAGTGAAGTAAAGTATTACTTACAGTATATAGCATTACATGTATTTAGATAAATGGCTATACATGTAAAACCACAAAATGTCTCTCCCTTCAGAATATGATAGAGCTACATAGGTAAAGGAGGTTAACATGGATACACATAAAGCATCAGTTACAAATGTTATAGATTGCATTTATGTGGAACCTAATAACTCTCTTAATGTACACATATACTGAAAATTAGGATTTAAATACAACAGAATCAATACATATTTAAAAAGCCATACAGAAACTTCCAGAAAATAATGTCAGTCATTAACGTAATGGGGTTCTCTCACTGCAAAGATTAGCTTTCAACATGTAGGGAACACTAAATGAAGACGTTTTCCAAATATATTGCTTTGTTCATTTTTTTTGTTAAGGAGCTACAAGTAATTTTATCACCTGAACTCTCTCTGGTTTCCCAAGTGACTGACCTGTGTCCTTCTTCTCCCCTGCTGTTTGTTCTATCTGATAGCAGGGAGTGATATCATCACACATGTCATGGCCTGCAGTGTGAGAGCTTGTGTGCTATCTGATCTTTCAGACAAAAGACAGTAATTACTACAGTTTACTTTAGCTCAGCAGCTTCTCCTGTCCTGGTAGAAGGTAATGTATCTAATCTGCACTAATAAAAATAATAAACAGATAAGTCTGAATACACTGAGCTCATATGCAAATTACAGACAGCTTGACCAGGAAGTGACAGAGCAAAGCAGCATCATTTCATTCATGCATCCTATGAAATTCTGAGATATAACAACTAGAGATGGGCGAATTTCTCAAAAATTCGGTTCGGTCACTTCGCCGAATTTTCCGACAAAATTTGTTAAGGTCCGACATTACTTCGGCACAATCGACGTTTTATAAAACCAGCATTTTCACAGCTGCCCAGAGCCTGCAGGTGCTGTAGAACGTTGTTGCCATGCTTAAATATGTGCAGAGGGGAGTCTTGTGGTTGGCCTAGCATACAAAGTTGTGTTTTAAAGTAGACACGCACATGACTTTCCGCCGCTCTTAGAATCGCTCCCACATTATTAAAATGCTCCTGGGCACTTATGGGGCAAAACTGACCAAAAAACTGAAGCAGGAACTAGCCTGATAAAGTCATGGCAGCAAAAGCTAGGAAAAAAAACAAACTGACAGAGCTCAGCGTGGCAGACATTAGTCGAACAGAGTGTGAAGGTGACAGGCGGCAGCCACAGCAGCATGAGGTCAGACAGTGGCACAATGACATTCTGTGAAAGTGTCAAAACGAGTACCAACAATTGCCGCAGAAGTGGCACAATGACACAGTGTGGGGTCACGTGGCCAGCAGCATGAGTCCAGGCAGTGGCACCATGACAAATTCTGAGCTGTGCAAAAAAGGAGTAGGCCATAAGATTTGTACATGCACACAGTAGTGGAGGGCACGGCAGAGCAACAGCAGCAGCATAAGGGTCAGACAGTTGGCACAATCACACAGTGTGGACAGGTGCAACGGCAGCAGCCACATCAGCAGCATGAGGTCAGACAGTGGCAACTAATGACAAAATTCTGTAGTGTGGCAAAAACAGGAGTAGGCCACAGTTAGGAGGCAAACGCAGCAAGCCACTGGCAGCAGCATGAGGTGTAGAACAGTAGCACTAATGACACAGTGTAGGATTCGGACACGACAGAGTCACAGCAGCAGCAATGAGGTCAGAGAGTGGCACAATTGACATTCTGCAGGTGGCAAAATAGTATTAGGACCACAGAGCGCACAGAAGACTGATAGCGGAGGTCACCGGCGGCAGCAGCATGAGGATCATGAGCATGTGGCACAATGACAGAGAGTGAAAGGTGATAGGACAGGAGCAAAAGCATGAGGTCAGAGAGTGCACAATTACACTCTGCGAGGTGGCAAAACATTACCACAAGGAGCCGCAGAAGTTGCACAATGACACAGTGTGACTAGGTCACGGGGTCAACAGCAACAGCATCAGCAGCATGAGCTACAGTAAGAGTGGCACAATGACAGAGTGTTGAGGTGGGTGGCAATACCTAGTTGTCCCCAGGTAAAGACTGTTGAAGCAGATTGAGAAACCTAATCAGTCAGATGTGTCGGCATCAGGCGGGTGCGGCATCAGAATAGTGCTGAGGCAAGGTATTTTGAACCAGACAAGCGATCGCCTAAGCATTGGTTTTGTGGAAATCCTGGCCCGTCCACGCCTGATTCATCTTTGACAAAGGTCAGATTCGATCAACATTCCCGGTGGACCACTAAGCGGTTCTCCTATGGGGTATACGATGAGCCCCCGCTCGCACTGAACACCACTCTGATGGCCACACAAACACGTCCGGGCAGGACAGCTTTCTCCACTGCAAACTCCGGCAAGTTGCGGCCACACATCCAGTTTGGCTGCACCCAGATATCCAGCAATCTCCTAACTGGGGGAGCAGAGTGCTGTCCAAGTAGGCCACAACCTGTTGGTTCAGGGAAAGCTCCATGTCCTCGAGCTGCTGCTCGCTGCTGGGTGACTGCCCACCTCACTAGTGGCGGGGAGTGAAAGGAAGCTGCTTCATTCGTGACTCCAGACTTAGGTTTACTGCTGATAGTGAGCAGGTACTGCTCCTACCCCCCCCACCCGTTCCCCCCAGACACCGCGGACAGTAGTACGTGAGCAGCTGAGGACCCCCCCACGGCTCAGACCTGTCAAGCTGAGGGACGATCCGCACATAGGCAGCGGCCAACTGATTACGGAGGATTTCTCCCTATAGTATTGATGAGTTTGTCTTCCCTCTCAATAGCTGGGAAAAAAGGCTCCCATTTTGGCCCGGTTAGCGAGGGTCCAATAGGGTGGAGAGCCAGAAGTCTCCCTCAGACCGGATGCTGACTATTCGCTGCGTCACAAGACCCGAGCAAATAAGCATGCTGACGGGACATCTGCACAAGTGACATATCCGATGGGCTTCCCTGCCCCATTTCCACTGTATACTGGCCACTAGTGCTATGGAGGAGTATCAAACAGTCCTCGTCCTTCCTCATCTCCATCCACTCCTTCAGCTGCTCCTTGCTCCTCCTCTCTTTAGTCACCTCTTGGTAGAAAATCCACTCATTCACCATACAATGCTTCCTTCTCCATGTTCTCCTCCTCCTCCCCTCCTTTAGTCCCACCGGACTCATGTGGCCACGAGATGTAAGTCGCCACATCTCCAGTCCCCTGCCCAGTACAGATTTTTTCCAGATCTGTTCCAGGACATGAAGCAGTGAGAATAGACGTTATTCCATGCCCGTAGTCTCTGGCTACTGACAATATAACGGGCCATTCCCCTCGAATGCGCCTCAACAAACGGCAGGTGTCACGCAAGAAAGCTGCCCCCTGGCTGACATTCAAAGTTACAAGGGTAGAAACGTTCTTTCTGCTGGATCTTCAAAAAATCGTTAATGGCCTTTTCTCTTGTTCATACAGTCCGAGTTTCCCAACGCGTTGTGCCGAGCAGGAATTCCAGCGGTGGCGAACATCGCATATCAGAGCGTTTGGGTCAGGCCGTATCTGCCTGCTTGCATACACGAGGAGGGGTAGTTCCAGAATGGCTTTGCGTACGAATGGATAAAGTGCGCAAGTGCATCGCACATTTTCCCTGGCTCATTTTCAGAATTGTTCAGAAGATCGGTTGGAAGACTTCAGAACCTTTTTACCACCATATATAATCACTTGCGCCATGCAGGGCGCATGGACCCATCCCTCCTCTTAGCAGGCGCGGAACTACCATGTTCCATCCCATTGTCCGATCACCAGGTTTCCGAATTTTGCAGTTGGCGCGCGGAGAAATGCCAACACATTCGATTGTTCTTGCTTGCATGACGCTATCAGTTCCTCACCAGTGTGACATCGTTCGCACGAGGCAATCTAGTGTGTAAACTGCGTGACACCGCTGTGCCCTACACATGTCTGGTATGATGGAGCAGTACTTGTGGAAGAGCTGAGATGGTGGTAAGGTGTGAGAGGAGTGATGAGGAGGATCATTGGCGCAGGAGCAGCAGTTTTGACAACGTTGAGGAGAAGCAGCGCGTCTCCTGTCCAAGTTGTTTGTGTGCCTGGGCAGAAGCCACATTCACCCAGTGGGCCGTAAAGGACATGAACTGGCCCTGACCGTTAGAGTATACAGGCTCCAGAAAGACGTCCGCCTGCCCGTGTACCTTTGGAAACACCTAACCCGATAAGCCAAGGACTACCCTCTTTCTGTTCTAACATATATATGAAGTGCTAGTACTTCGCCTTTTTGGAAAAGAAAATAACGGCTTGGAACTCTCTCATCTCGGCTCGCACAAGCCATCTAGTTTTCTCTGAAAGGTGCATAGTCCACCATTGGAAGGGAGGGACTGCAGTACATTACCAACAACTTGACAGGAGCACGTTCCATCTGCTGCACCTTATATGGTTGGACGCATTACGTGTTTCTCTTTACAATCGCCCAACTTCCTCTGACGACTTCTTGGCAGCCATTGAGTATCAGAGAGCTCAGTGAGCATCTGGACCGGGAGAGGATGTCAAAGAGAAACCAGCTGCTTCCAGAGGTGTTGGAGCCTTGACTGTCAGAAATGGCGAGGCAATGCGTGCCACTGGTCCGTCTGCAGCTCGCGGCAGCGTCAGGATGGACCACCACATCAGAGGCCACTATGTACTCCCCAGGCTCCACCGGAAGGTAGAGCGCTGAGCACTGTGAGTTTGATCCGCAGTGCCGTTTGTGCCACCACGTTAGCTCCCTGCCACGCTTCACTTTCTGGACCCCACAGATTCTACATATACCCATATTCGGCTCCTCCGGTGTCTTAGCAAAAGCGAACTGCCACACCCGCCGAGTAGCCGTGATTTTACCGCCAACGCATTCCCAACGCTCCCGCACCATGAGTGACTACTGCCGTCCGCTGCCGTCGCTCTGAGCCCCTGTGCCGCTACTGTCTATGGACCTGCGAAGCGTTATTCTCTACCACACCGATGGGCCCCCTTGGCTCCCGACCTCACACCTGCGCTACCCTTCTGACTACACGCGGCCACACAACCCACTTGCTGCTGCGCCGCTTGCTTACGACGCAAGCCTGAACGAAAGCCCTCTTCTCCTGACCGATTATAAGCCCTGCTTCAACCCTGAGTCTCCCAAGTGCGTCCGCTACATCATCAATCTATTTGTGATTTTCATCGTCCACTGAACTGTCCTCATCACCGTCTGTTTGGTAAGCCCGAGCTTACCTCTTCACCACATACCTCCATGTGCCACTCTCCGACATCAAAACTTTGCCGCCTACGCAAGCAGCTGGGGATATTGGCCCTATTTCTTCGCTGCCAATAGCTCTTGACTTCCCCTCCTCAAAATTGAGTTCAATCCTCCGCTATATCTACTGTGGCGCTGAGAACCCCAGACCACATAGGTAGATCCCTGCTAGGAACTTGGAGGGACAGGCGGGCCCAGAGACAGGTGAGGGCCTCTGCGGACTTTCCGCGTCACCGGCCATGCCAACTAAGTGATGTGTCCTGAGGATTTCCCTACCGACTCTTTGGCTGAGGTTGTCAGATGTCATCTGGAGGAAGAAGGATGACGCTAGTCAACCAATCACTAACCCTTGTAGCTGAACAACACACGGCCTGCTAGATGACAGCGGCAGTTGTGGCCTCATCCGAGTGCGACCAGCCTGCCTGCACGTCCCCGTTGCTGTGCTGCGACACCTTTGTCCCCCGTTCAGAAATGTTTGTGCGCACTGCGACTGCCACACTCAGGTTGAGCAGAGCCACTATCACCTCTCTGTCCTGTACATACTGTTTGTTCGAAAATGTACATACACTGTTTGATGAAGCTATCTGTATATGATAAATATACACCCCTGGTTTTTTAGACTCCAAATCGAACCCAGTAACAAGCTTGGTAACCCCTTGGATATAAATTGGCGCGTCCACAAATGGCCAGTAAAAATATACTTGTATGTTTCGTTAACAATCACTGGTGTGTTTTCTTACTAAATGTAAAATCACAAACAGCTTACGATTAAACCCTTCGCGTTGTGTAATATATTGCCTACAAGAAAAATGTATATATTCCGTTGTATGAAAAAGACGGTTTTATTTTTGTCAGCACAGCAGCAAAACACGCTTAATTAACCCCTTGATGTGAATATGCGCAAAGAATTGAGCCACCACAAACTAGTCTAGCCTTTGTAGCGTGTTACAATGGTGTATTTTCTAGCCATACTTGCAACAAGAGAATAAAATGTAAATTAACCTTTTGCTTGTGAATTAAGGCTACCAAAAAAAAAATATATATTAATATGCGTTGAAACAGAACCGGTTTATTTTTGTCTATCACACCAGGCAAAACAACGCTTAATTAAACCACCTGAATGCTTTAAAATGCGCAATAGAATTGAGGCCACCACAAACTAGTAGCTTAGTAGCGATGTTACTAAGGCGTATTTTCTTTCTCCTACGCCACACTAACAAGAAGAAAAAATTGTAATTAACCTTTGAGCTTTTAATTAGGCTACCAAAAAAAAATATATAAATTTGGCGTTGAAAAAGACGTTTACTTTTTGTCAGCACAGCAGTCAAAACAACTCGCATAAATAACCCTGTATGTAAATTGCGCAATAGAATGTGAGCCACCACAAACTAGTATCTTTGTAGTCTGTTACAATGGCGTATCTTTCAATCCCACACAACAAGAGTATAAAATTGTAAAATCTAACCTTTGCTTAGTGACGTTAGGCTACCAAAAAAAAAATAATCTATATTTGCCGTTGACAAAAGACTGTTTAATATCTTGTCAGCACAGCAGCAAACAACGATTAATTAACCACTGGATGTAAATTGCGCAATAGAATTGAGCCACCACAAACTATATCTTTGTCTAAGCGTGTTACAACTTGGTGTCATTTTACTACCCACAAAACAACAATAGAAAAAATTTAAAATAACCTTTTATACGCTTTGAATTAGGCTACCAAAAAAAATATCATATAATATGGCGTTTAAAAAGACGTTCTATTTTGTCAAGCACACCAGCACAACAACGCTTAATTAACACCCTGGATGTAAATTGCGCAATAGAATATGAGCCACCACAAACTAGTAGCTTTACGTGTACAATGGTGTATATTCTACGCCACACAACAAAGATAAAATTGTAATAAACCTTTGCTTTGTGAAAATAAGGGCTACCAAAAAAAAATATAACCTATTAGGCGTTGAAAAAGAACGTTTATCTTTTTGAGTCACCACACACAAGTGCAAAACAAACGTTGCGTTAATTAACCCCCTGAAGTAAAATTGCGCAATCAGAATAGAGCCACCAACAAACTGAGTATTGCTTTGTAACCGTGTTTACAAGGCGTATTTTTACTCACACAACAAGATGAAAAAATTGTAATTAACCTTGCTTGTGAATTAGGCTACCAAAAAATATATATAAATATTTGGCGTTGAAAAAAAAAGACGGATTTATATAATGACAGCACAGTCAGCAAACAACGCTAAATTAAACCCCTGTATGTAAATTGCGCAATAGAATTGACCACACAAACTATTCAACTTTGTACGTGTTACAATGGTGTATTTCAATCTACAGCCACACAACAAGAGATAAAATTGTCAATTAAACCATTTTGCTTTGAATAAGCTACCAAAAAAAATATATATAATTTTGGGCGTTGAAAAAGACGGTTTATTTTTGTCAGCACACCCCAAAACACGCTATTAACCCCTGATTAAATTGCGCAATAGAAATTGAGCCACCCACAAACTACTAGCTTTGTAGCGTGTACAATGTGTATTTTCTACGCCACAACAATCAAGAGATAAAATTGTAAAATTACCTTTGCTTATGTGAATTAGCTAAACGCGAAAAAAAAATATATATGATTTGGCGTTGAAAAAGACGGTTTATATTATTGTACCAGTCACACAGCAAAACAACGCTTAATTAACCCCTGGATGTTAAATAAGCGCCAATAGAATTGAGCACCACAATACAAGTAAGCTTTGTAGCGTGTTTACAATGGTGTATTTTCCTAACGCCACACAACAAGAGATAAAATGTAATTAACCGTTTGCTTGTGAATTAGGTGCTACCAAAAAAAATATATATATTTTGAGCGTTGAAAAAGACGGTTATATTTTGTCAGCACACCATCAAAACAACGCTAATTAACCCCTGGATAGTAAATTGCACAATAGAATTGAGCCACCACAAACAGTAGCTTTGTAGCGTGTTACAATGGTGTAATGTTTCTACGCCACACAACAAGAATTAAAATTGCATTAACCTTGCTTGTGAATTAGCACCAAAAAAAATATATATATTAGTGGCAGTATGAAAAAGACGGTTTTTTATTTTTGTCAGCACACCCACAAAAAACAACGCTTAATTAACCCCTGGATGTAAATTGGTGCAATAGAATTGAGCCACCACAAAACTAGTATGCTTTTGACAAGAGCGTGTTACAATGGCGTTTTTTGCCTACGCCAACACAACAAGAGATAAAATTGTACTTAACCTTTGCTTGTGAATTAGGCTACCCAAAAAAAACTACTTATTTGGTTGGCGTTTAAAAAGACGGTTTATTATTTGTCAGCACACTCCAGCAAAACAACGCTTAAAATAAATCTCACTCCCCGATGTAAATTGCGCAATAGAATTGAGCACCAAAAAATGAAGTGGTAATTGTATTGTAAGCGAACGCTGTTTCTTTTAAATGAATACAACATGAACTGGCTTAGATCCCACTTGGATATGAATGTATATGCAGCGCATGGACGCACACTGGATTTCAAGTATCCCAAACCCTCAAAAAATCAGAAATATAACATTCAGAAACAGTCACTTACCACAAGCTGAGACACCCCCACAAAAATCGCTGTGTAAAAAAAATCAGTTCTTCCAGAAAGCGCTATCCCCGCAGCAGCACCTTCCCTGTCATACATTGAGAAGGAGTGTTAGCTCCCAAGCGGCGCGCATCTATCGGTCTTATATAGTTCGGTGACGTCACAGAATTCCCGCCGGTCTCTGATTGGGCATCATCTCTGCAACAAGTATGCCAGGCTAATGCCCTTCTTCCTTCCAGAGTGGCTTTTGCCCCATGTAACCGCCATGTCTCGCAGCCATTTTATCAATGAAAAGCACACTCATGTTCGTTCCCGCGAATCATCCCAAAGTTCGATTTTCGATACGAACAGAAGTTTTTCCAGCGAAATTCAAAACGAATTCACTGACGTTAAATTCGGATACCCCATCTCTAATAACAACCCCTTTAAAGCAAATGTGTAAAATCTAAAGTGTGTATTGTAAAAACTTAATAAATGCAATGGGGAAAAATATTTAGGCCCTGCTCCCATTTCATTTTACTTACATTTCTGATATATACACTTAACATGTAAGCAAAAGTAAGACATTTAATGCTTCCGTCTATGTTTTTATGTACATTTTAAACATATAAGCATCTGTTTTTATCTATCTACTTTATTTTCAAAAGGTATACATTTCTAACCCTTTTCCTGCCAGGGATTTCTGTTTCTGTTTTATTCATTATTTTCTTCCATACCTTCCAATAGCCATTACCTTTTTTTTTTTTTTTGGTTAACATAGCTGTATGAGGAACAAGTTGTACTTTTTAATGGTGTCATATATTGTACTGGAAACACCATAAACATTGGAGGTGGAGAAGAATGGACCATTTTGTGGGGTTTTAGTTTCAATGAAGTGTCATCTATATTCTGTTGCTCAGTATAATTCTGGTAATATCAAATGTGTAGAATTTTGTTTATCTTCTTGTACTTTTAGAAAAATAAAAACGTTCTTCATTTTTTACATTTGTGCTGAAGCCATTTTTTTACAACCAAAATTTCTTTTTTTGTTCTTACATTTATGGACCTGAATGAGGGTTCATTTCTTGCAGAATGAAGTACAGATTTTATTGGTACCATTTCGGGTTATATGTGACTTTTTGATCACTTTTTATTCTAATTTATGGGGACAAGAACTGATTAAAAACACAGCAATTTTGGCATTTTTTTTTTCCTATGGTGTTCACCATACAGGATAAATGATGTTATATTTTAATAGATTGTGCTTTTATGGACATGGCAATACCAATTAAATTTTTTTTTTTTTATTGTTAAAACTTTTTTCTTTCACCTGTATATATGGTCCCTCTAGAGTACTTCCACCACTATGGGGCACAATCACTTGTACACCATTTGCCATTACATGCATATTGCAGAAAGATGTACAAAGATGGTGCTCCTATTACAGCCTGGCCTATGACAGGATGTATGGCAGCTACGGTTGCCATAGCAACCACTTGATACCCTACGATCTTATCACAGGGGATGAGGAATCGGGGAAAGCAACAGAAGAGATAAATAGTCAGGCAAGTGTCAGCTGTAATAACAGCCAGCACCTACCATGTACGTGACAATAACAATTATTTTTAACTTTTTTTTTATTTCTAAAACAGCAAAAAGGGGGTATATTTAACTTTTAATAATGTTTTCATGTTTTTAAACCCTTTTCTTGTGTTTTCAGTCCCCTAAAAGAACTAGAGGACGCGGTCACTTGTACACAATTCAGCAATACAATAGTATTGTAGTATTGCAAGGTAGCATTTTTACATGGCTCTAAGACAGGGTATAATACGATTACTAAGATGGCAGTCATGGAGGGGATGGATGGGGATCACAACCAATGGTGGTACCATTTTTAAATCATTTGGATACCTGGGGGTGATGGGTGTCAGTTGTAATTAACAATTGACACTCGACAGGTATGGAACAAGCTCACAATATAGAGTAATATAGAGGCCGATGACAACAAACTCTGTTGCTTAATTTGTTGCTTTGGTCCAACAGTGCATCTTAGGTAACACTTGATGCTAAACCATGTAGATCCATAGCAGCAGAAAATGAAGTGTGTCAGGAAATACAGTTTATTAGTTGTCTAAAAAAACAATGTTTCGTCTGCACATCCAAAAAGATTTTTAAAAAATGACCATAGGTGCATGCTGGTGTGCCAGTAAAGTACAAACACAATCCAAAATCAGCAGCACTCTACTAGCACTAAACAGTCAAAGGGAACATAGGAAATATTGGAAAAGCATTTCTGCTACTTTAGATACATGAAAACGTGAGGTTCTTAGTGTTCTTAGTGCCTTGATTTGTTTTTTCTAGTACATCTTTGTCTGTTTTGATCAAAGAGATGCACTAAGAACCTCAAATTTTCATGTATCTAAAGTAGAAGAAATGCTTTTCCAATAATTCCTATGTTCCCTTTGATTGTTTTTAGTGCTAGTAGAGTGCTGCTTATATTGGATCACAGTTTATTACTTGGCTGCACTGTTGCCACATACAGCCAACATATCTTGCTAGCACTTGTGAGCCATCTGGCCATCGACATGGGCCCAGGCTTTTCCTGCAGTAAATCATCACTGATGCTTCCATTTCTAATAGCTGTGATCATTTTGTACAGGTAGGCTTGGTCATTACTAAGTTCGCTGACATCAATTTCTGGAAGAGGATCACTGTAATGAGTCAAAATCCTTCTGCAGAAAGTGGCAATGATGCACAAGTAGCCAATGCATTTCCAATTGGCCCTTTCCACAGTGTGGGTCCTTCAATTGGACCCATAAATGTTTTGCAGAGATGGCGTAATGGAAGCTCATTCAAGTGTGAAGAGCAAATGAACCACCACAAAGGGTGAACAGTGTGAAGCTCTAACAGATGTATTTCCCCACCATGGTGTCCCGTTTTCACAGCTGTGCTGTAGGCTCCAACTGCCATGATCTTGTCTGTAATTCTGTTTCTTCATTGCACTGTGAATGCCAGCAATAGCAGAAAACCTTTTTGGGCCCCGTTCCAGTGTTACAAAGGCCCCAGATAGAAAGTCTGGTCCTTAATCATTACGTAGTGTTCTTCAATTTTCTTTATACGATGGCACTTGTCTCCCCTTCTCTCTCACCAGTGTCAAGTCTTTTGACCCATCAAAAAGTTTTGCCATAATTTCCTCTTCATTGTTTATAGGAGTTGTCTTGATAGCTGTTTCACCCGTTGTCGACCCCTTCTATTTTGTGAGGATTGACAATTTTGATTTGGTTTTCCCAAGTTTAATAATCCCTTTTAGTCCCCCTAATTTGTTTTGTGATGGCCACAGCCACCCTATTTGACACTCCATATCCCCCCTGCTTTCAAAGAATGGTTGGAAAGGGTCCCCATTTCCGGTTCTTTGGAAAGCTTTCAGTCCAGTCTTAAACATCGTTGCTCATAGCCCTCATAAATTAGCGCATCAGCCTTTTTCCCACACTGGTATTTGGGGGAATCAACTCTGACTCTACGTGCAATACTGAAAAAAACTTCTGCGGGTGAAAAAACGAGCCACATGTAATGAAAAACTTTTCTAGGTCTAAAAACTCACCGTTGCCCATAGAAACCAATAAGAGTCCCTCCTCTCCAATTCATTTTAGTGCTCGGGAAGAATGAAAGTGATTTTTGGGCCCTAGCCCAGTTTTAAATAGATGTGGCCCAATTTCCTTACTTGCCCCCCTTCATTTTTCTTTTTTCTTTCATCCAATCCCCCCTTACTTATTTTCGTTTAAAAATTGTTTGTCACCCTTTCTTCAAATTGTACCAATTTTGGGCTTTATTTCGCATTTTTTCTTTGCCATCAAAATGCAATCTCCTTGATATTTCCATTTTGGTTCACTTTTGCATGTCCCACACTGGAAAGGCAGCAATGTAAAAACATTTTTATGCATTTTTTCCCCATAAAATTTTGGACTGCCCTTAAACCCCTTTTTCCCTTTTCTTGATGCTTGTGTTTGCTTCCCCCTTAATCCAACATTTTTTAGTAAAAGAGGGGCAATTAAATTCTTACGAAGGGGAAATTCTTTTGAATTTAAAGGGAAAATTTTGGGTTTCTGAACAAAAGTCAAATTTTGGGGGGATTTTGGGAAAAACGAAGGTGTCTTTTTGTTTGATAAACTGGGGGCGAGCACATGGCGTTACAGGGGGCCCAAAGCATTTGGGGGGGAAAAAAAGGGGAAAAGGGCCCGCATGACATGTGCAAGATGAACCCCAATCAGGACCAGGGGGAACCCCTGTAACGTCCCCGTCCTATAAAAGCCCGGGGCCCGCAAGGGCTGGGAGCTAACATTTCCTCTCACGTACTGACTAGGGAAGGTGCGCCGCGGCTGTTTTGTAATTGCTCTTACTGAAGAACTGTTTTTTAAATACACCCAAATTTTTTTGGGGGGGGGTTGTTTCAGTTTTCTCAGAAGGGGCCTTCTCTTAACCTATTTCTGTTTTTGGGGGGTTTTTGGAGTAAAGCCCATTGGTGGTCCAGTGCAGCTGCAAAAAAAATTTTTAAAATGCTACCTGTAACAGCACATTGAATATAAAAAGGGGGGAAACCTAAGCCTGTTACTGTTTATTCTTTTTAAAGAAACAGCTTTTTAAAAACAATACAAATCCCCCACTTCATTTTTGGCTGCTCAATTCTTTTGCCAAATTTTACACCAGAGTTGTTTTCTGTTTTGTGGTGACTAAAAAAACCGTCTTTTTCACCGCCAAAAAAAGCCCTTTTTTTTCTGTAGATAATTCAAAAAAGCAAAGGTTTTAATTACAATTTTTTTCTTTTTTGGTTTTGCGTAAAAAAAAAAAGCCTTTTGTAACACCCCTACAAGCAGTTTTTTTGGGCTGTTTAAATTTGTGTGGGGAATTTTAAACCACCCGGGGGTTAATTAAGCGTTGTTTTTCTTCTGGGTAAAAAAAATAAAAACCGAATTTTCCCCCCCCCAAAAAAAATACTTTTTTTTCCTTTTGCAAAATTTCACAACAAAGGGTTTAATTTAAAAATTTTTTCTCTTTTTTGTGTAGCGTAGAAAAACCGCCATTGAAACACGCAAACAAACTCGTATTTTTTGGGGGTTTTGCTAATTTTTTTTTTGGCGCAATTTACATCCGGGGGTTTAAATTTTAAAGCGTTTTTTCTGAAATTTGTATCAGAAAAAAACTTTTTTTTTCCCAACCAAACCCCAAAAGAAATTCTGTACCCTTTAATTCAAAATCCGAAGGTTAATTAAGCCTGTTTTTTTTTTTTTATTTTCAGTAAAATACACAGATTTTTTAAAAAAAGGCAAAATAAAGGGCCCAATTTTTTTCCTGCCCATTTTGGACCCGCAATTTATATCTAGGGGGGTTCCCAAAAGGCTTCTTAGTTGGGTTCATTTGAAATCAAAAAAGGGGTGTGTTTTTAAATCATATACAGATATTTTCATCAAAAAAATTTGTCTGAAATTTTTTAAAACCCAAACAGAAAGGGTCAGGCAGAGACGGGGCTGGCTTTCCCCCTGCGAGTGGAGAGGCCAAAAAATTCCAGGCCCAGGGGTCGCCAAAAACCAAAGGGGGACTTTGAAAGCGGGGCCCACTCGGTGAGGCCCAACTCCCGGCTTAAAATCTAGCGGCCGTGGTTTACTAGAAACCCCAAGGGGTTTCTTGACTGGGGTTGATAGGTAAATTCCACTTCCTCTCAAATGACATCTAAACAACCCCACCCAAAGAGTCGGGGGGAAACCGCCCCGACAAAAACCCCTTTGGTTGGCAGGGCCCCGGGAGGGGCAGCGGGGCCCTCCCCCGTCCTCAACTGCCTTTTGGTCCCTTCCCCGGGTTTTCCCTCAGCCCAAAAGAATTACTATGTGGCCCGGGCCCTCGCGCCACTATTTTACCCGGAGGATGAAAAAATTTGAGGAGGGGAGTCAGCGCTAGGGGCAGGGGAAAGAAATGGGGCCAAAAAACCTCTGTTTTGCAAGTGGGCGGCAAAGTTAGATGTTTGAAAGGGGCAGGGGAAAGGTCATGTTGTGAGAGGTCGGGCCTTCGGCAAACCGAAAAAGGGTGATGAGGAAAAGCAGTTACGATGAAACCAAATAGATGATAAAGAAACCCAACCGCATTTGGGGAGGGGGGTTTGAGGAAAAGGGCTTTTCCTTTCAGGGAGAGAAGGGGGCGTCAGTTTTGGGGCTTAGGAGCGGCGCAGCCACAAGGGGGTTTGTGGGGCCGTGGGGTCAGAAAGGGGTGCGGGCAGTGTAAAGGTCGGGGAAAAAATGGCCCACGGGGAAAAAAAAACCCGGTTCCAGGCCCAAAAGAAAGTAGCGGCACAGGGGGGCCGCGAGGCAGAGGGCGGTATTTTTTTCACTCAGTGCGGAGCGTTGGCGAAAAATCCATACTGGGCCGGTGGTGGGCAGTTCTTTGCAAAGACCCCCCGGGGGAAACCCAAAATATGGGTTTGGGTAGAATCTGTGGGCAGAAAGTAAGCGTGGCCGGGGAAAGCTAATTTTTTTTGGCCCCAGGGTTTTGCGCCCCAAAACACATGCGCGTCCCAACCCGGGTTGGCCGGGGGGAAACTTTTGGGCTCAGATGTGGGGGTCCATCCTGCCCCCCGTAGCAACGCAGCGCGCCCAGTGGAAACCACATGCCTTTGGGCACCCATTAAAAGCCCACCACCCTGCAAAAGGGAGTTTTTTCCCTTTTTGCCCTTTCATCCCCCGGTCCAATGCTCCTGCCCCTTTTCGCTTACCCCATGGCGCCAGCAGTCTTCGGGCGAAGCGTTTGCAAAGAGCAACATTTTGCATCCAACCATCCTTTAAGGTAAACACCCTGCCCAAATTGTCCTGTCCAAGTTTTTTGGGTTTACTCAGTCCCCCCCTTTTCCCAAAAAGGTGGATTTCTGCACCGTTCGGGAGAACAATGGCTTGTGTTTACCGAAAAATGGAGATTTTTTCCAAAACCCTTTTAATTTTTTTCCCCAAAAAGGGGCAGTCCCAAAAGCACTTCAAAAATATGTAAAAACAGAAGGTGGGCCAGTCCTTGAGTTTATGGTTTTGGTCCAAGGTGCCCCGGCAGGCGGGCCTTTTCTGGAGCTTTTTAATTTCGTCAGGGCCAGTAAAATGTCCTTTAACCCCCACTGGGTGAATGGTTTCCCTCCCCAGGCAAAACCAACAACTTGGACAGGGGGAACCCGTTTTCCCTCCTCCACGTTGTAAAAACTGGGGCTCCTGCGCCAATGCCCCCCTCCTCCTCCTCCCCCACCCCACCTCTCAGCCCCACAATTTCTCCCCTTCAAAACCCCCTTGTGTAGGGCCAGAAGCGGGGGGTAAAACCCAGTTCTACACTTGGCTTGCCTCGGCAAACAAAGTCACACAGGGGAGGAACTGTTTCCGCGTCGAAAGCAAGAAATCGATGTGGGGTTTTTCCTCCGCCCAACTGCAAATCAAAAACCCTTGGTGACGGCAAGGGGGGGAAACATGGTGTCCCCCGGGGTTTGCACCACCCCTGCAAAAAAAGGGTTGTAAAAGGGTTCCGGGAAGTTTTTCCCAACCGATCTTCGGGAAGATTCTGAAAAGGGGGCCGGGGAAATTGGGATGCACTTCATCCTTTCCCTAAAAAGCCAGGAAAAAACCCCTCCCGGTTGCACGGCAAAACGGCCCCCCCCCCAACACACTCTGATATGCGATTTTTCCACCCGTTGGAATTCCCCTTCACATGTTGGACCACTGTATGAACAGAAAAAGGCCTTTAACGATTTTTTGAGATCCGGGCACAGGAACTCGTTTTGTAAATACAAAGCAATAGGTCACTCCCTCCATCCACGGATGAAAGTAGCTCCCAATTCGCACGGTCCCTGCCCAGTTACGCGAATCAGCAGCTCAAATAAAAAGCCCTTTGGACCACGAAAAAAGCTTGAGAAAAAAATTAATGTATAAAACATCAATTTTTTGGGCCCCCATCAGAAAAAAATAAAATCCCATGAGACGGGGTTGAAAAAAATACGCACTGCTGTGCCTAACACGAGAACCCCCGAGTTTTTGGGCAAATCATCCCCTTACCGGGGGGAAACTGAACAGGGAAACAATCACGAAATCCTACTCAATAAATTGAAATAGTTTAAAAAATAATTTATCACCTGTTTGGAGTTGCACAACGTTAAAAACGCTAAGAAAACACACAACGCCATTCTGGAGCCCGGTCAAAACCCGGGGAATTTACCTATAGACAAAGCGAGCATGCGCAGTACAAAATTTCCGTCAACCTGGCAAGGGGAAAAAGCGACTGCGCGAGGAACAAAAGACGCTTAGAAAAAATACTTGATGAACACACCAAACGGGGAAACAAGGTTGCCCCCTAAACACAAAGATCAATGAAAGGGGAATTAAACAGAAGAAAGAAAGGAAAGGAAAAAATTACTGGGCATTGAACGTTATAAAAAACACAATTGTAAGCCAAAGATCTCAACTGGGTTTAACCCACAAAATAAAGGCTCCCCTCATAATAAGTACCCTCTCCACAAAATAGGCTAACAAAACAGAAAAATTTAAAAAGTAATGGTATAAAAAGATCAAATTTTATTTAAAAATCATTAAAAACAAAAAAAAAACAGAATGAATATGTTTACAGAATAATTAAAAAAAAAGCAGGTTAAACAAACAAGGTGTAATTGCCAAATCAGTTTTTTAGGATAGGGGGTAACCGTAAGAAGAATTTTAAAGAGAGTACTCTCCTAAATGGACATTTCAAAGGGAAGCAATCATTGCGAAACGCGCGTCGGGGGGGCCGGGCTTAATATGTTTAGGGGCTTTCCCCCTAAAGGTATATTCTGCTAACTTTGCAGTTTTACTCTCAAGCTACCCTGCGATTATAACGATAATTATGTTTACCTTATTGCATGGAGTATTTTGAAAGAATGTCCATTTAGGAGAGTACTCTCTTTACTTCTATCTTACCTGGTTAGTCCTATCCTAACAACTCCACTTGGTCAATTACACCTTGTTTGTTTAAGCCTGCTTTTGTTTAGATTATTCTGTAAACACCATTCATTCTGTGTTTTTTTGTATTTTAATGATTGTTAATAAAATTTGATACTTTTTATACCATCTACTCTCTAATTTTCTGTATGTTATGCCGACATTGAAACGTTGTATACATCAGATCAAAGTGTCTAATAATATTATTTAGAAAAATGAAGCAAAACACTGTACTCTTAATAATAACACAAGGTCTCCCTTTTATAATTTAGACCATTAGGAAATGTAGTATTTAGAGAAAAGATCCACATAGCCTCTCTGTCCCGAAGTTTTTGCTCTACATTGCCTCCCCTATTAGACCTAAAAACCCTTTTAATCCCAAAGACCTGCAGTAAACCAGAATTACAGTTATGTTTTTCAATAACATGTTTAGCAACATTAGATCTTTTCTCTGAATACTACATTTCCTAATGGTCTAAATTATAAAAGGGAGACCTTGTGTTATTATTAAGAGTACTGTGTTTTCCTTCATTTTTCTAAATAATATTATTAGACACTTTGATCAGATATGTACAACGTTTCAATGTCCAGTAAATTTCCTTTCCTTTCTTTCTTCTGTGTAATCTCCTTCATTGATCTATTGCAGTTTAGTGGCAACCTTGTTATCACCTGTTTGGAGATGTTCATCAACGTATTTTTTCTAAGTCCGTCTTTTGTTCCTCTGCGCATGCCTGCTTTTTGCCCTTGCCAGGTTGACTGAAATTTTGTACTGCGCATGCTTGCATTCTGTCTATGAGGTAATGTCCGGTCTGCTGACCGGACTCCCAGAATGGCGTTGTGTGTTTGCTTAGCATTCTTAGACGTTGATGACAACTCCATACAGGTGAGTAAATGATTTTAATCTATTTACAATTTTTCTGAGTAGGTATATAATCGTGATTGTTTCCCTGTTCAGTTATACCATGGTAAGGGCATGATTTGCCCGAAACAGCGTCGGTGGTTGCTCGTGTCTAGGCATCAGCAGTGCTGAATTTTTGTCAACCTGTCTCATGAGGACTTTTATTTCTGTGCCTATGGGCGCCAATAAATTGATGATTTTACTACATTAATTTTTGCTCAAGCTTTTCTCGCTGGTCCAACCGTCTTTGTATTTGGACAGGAGTAGTGTTGAGCGATTGCGTTGGCTATCGAGATCGAGCGATAGTCGATATCGGGGCCCATCGATAAGGTTTTTCATAGTGGCTCGATTATGGCGATTACCATTAAGCATGGGGGGAGCAACAACACCTTCATTATTACACCCCAAAAAACCGGAGAACTGAAAATTTAAAACCCAAAGTAAATGGAACGTGCTACATCTTAGCAAAACACTTAGGTTATAAAAGTACAGAACCTTTCAATTCACCGTGGTGAATAAAATTGCTGTTTTAAATTTTTGTGGGTGCTGGTCAATGAACAAAGCTGGGTGCGCAAAAGTCAAAAAAAAAGTATTTTTGTTTTCGTATAATACCGGTATTTTTTGCCCCTTTCAATTCAACCGTGGTGACTATAGAATTGCTTTTTTTGGGGGGTTTACGGGGGGAAATGCTGCGTCAATGAAAAAAAGCTGGGGGGGCGCAAAAGTCAAAAAAAACACGTTCTGTTATTTTTATAATACACGTTTTTTTTTTGCCCCTTTCAATTCACCTGTGGTGCTATAAAATTTGCTTTTTTTAAAATTTTACGTGATGCGGTCAATGAAAAAGAATGCGCAAAATCAAAAAACGTAACTTTTTTGTTTGGTTAAAAAAACGTATTTTTGCCCCTTTCTTCACCTGGGGGAATAAGAATTGCTTTTTTAAAGATTTACGGGGATGCTGTTCAATGAAAAATTTGGGGTGGCAAAAGTCAAAAAAATGTAACTGTTATGTTTTTCGTATGAACACGGAAAATTTTTGGCAAAAAACAACCTGTCGACTCAAGTTTGCTGGATTGTAAAAATTGAAAGGGTGGTATATCAAAGTCAGGGGTGTAATGGGAAAAATTAAAATGAACCATACTGAAATGTATATGATAATAAAAGGGGAGTTTTGCACCTAACAAAGAGACCTGCAGTACTAGAAATGATGTGTACCCAAATAAAGGGTTCAGGCTGCCCAATTTCCCAGAAATATTTCAATAGCAAACTTTTTAATAAAAAGATATTCCCTACAATTCTACACTAAGTTTTGGTGAACTTATCCAGTGTTTCTTTATAGATAGATTTTTGCTTTTTTCGCCCGCGGGGGCCCCCCCTCTCCCACCCCCGTGAATTTACAGTGGTAGATGGTTTTAAAAAAATTCTTAGCTAACAAACAAAAATTTTAAAATCCAAATAAACTAAATTGGGAAGGATCACAGCTAATATAGAGGTTTCTCTGGCGAAATAGACTAATTTCGCGAGCTGTTTGGCCACAGGCAGAGCGCGGGTCCAATCCCTATGAACGTAGAGACATGAGGCAAACAGGAAACGCTTTTTCTTTTAAAAACGAGGTCATTGTTTTTTCCAGCCAATCGAAACCCAAACACACCCCATCATGACGTCGCACACACATCTCACCCTCATTCTGTAATCTGTTTGTGGCCCCAAAAAATTTACAGGAAGCGCCAAAAAGGCCGATTTAAAGAGATTCAGATTTTAACCTTAATTATCGCATGACTGGAAATTTTCGATCACCATAAAAACTTGGTTTTCAACTTTGTCGAAAAAAAATCGCTCAACACTAGACAGGAGTACCCCCCTGTGTAACTTTGATGTCAGCCAGTGGCAGCGGACACCTCCCGGGTTTGTTGAGGCATTCGAGGAGCCACGTAATTTGTCAGTGCCAGGACTACGAGATGAATTAACGTCATTTCACTGGAGAAACGTGGCAACTACATCTCGCGGCCACATGAGTCCGGTGGGGACTGAAATGGAGAGGAGGACATTGGAGCAGAAGCATTGTCTGGTGAATGAGTGGATTTTCTCCCCAAAGGTGACAAGAGAGGAGGAGCAGGAGCAGCTGGAGGAGGTGAGATGGAGATGAGGAAGACGAGGCAATGACCCGCAAGCACCATGGCAGTATACAGTGGAGATGGAGGCAGGACCCCTCGGAGTCATTTGTGCAGATGGCCTGCGCATGTGATTTGCCGGGCTAGTGACAGCCGAATAGTCAGCATCCGGCAGAGGGATGACTTTTGGCTCTCCACCCATTGGACCCTCGCTACCGGTCCAAAATGGGAGCCTTTTTTCCCACTATTGAGAGGGAGGACAAACTCAAATACTATAAGGAAATCCTCCGTAGTCAGTTGGCCGCTGCCTATGTGCGGCATCATCCCTCCTCTGACAGGTCCTGCCGGGGGGGTTCTTCAGCGCTCAACGTACTACTGCCGCGCGCTGCCGGGGGGAAGGTGGGGGGTCGGAGCAGTACCAGCTCCATCAGCAGCAACCTAAGTCTGGAGTCACTGATGAGCAGTTTCCTTCACCCGCCTAGTGAGGAGGGCAGTCACCAGCAGCAGCATCAGGACCTGGAGCAGACCCTGAACCAACAGGTGGTTTGGCCTACTTGGAAAGCACTCTGCCACCCCAGTTAGAAGATCCGTGGACTACTGGGCAGCCATACTGGATGTGTGCCCGCAACTTGCCGAGTTTGCAGTGGAGAAGCTGTCCTGCCCGGCCAGTAGTGTGGCATCAGAGAGGGTGTTCAGTGCAGCAAGGGCCATCGTTACCCCAAGGAGAACCCGCTTGTCCATGGGAAATGTGGAACGACTGACCTTTGTCAAGATGAAATCAGGGCGTGGATCGGCCAGGATTTCCACACACCAATGCCTTGGGCTTCAGACTACATCACCCATGACGCCTCACCCAAACTGTGAGAAATGAGTTGGGTTCAAACTACCTGCCCTCAGCCACTATTCAGATGCCACCACCCGCCTGATCCCCCACACATCTGCTGCCAGTTTCTCCATCTGCCACCAACCATCTTTACCAGGGACTGGTATTGCCACCCACGTACACACTCTGTCATTGTGCCACTGTCTGACCTCATGCTGCTGCTGTGGCTGCTGCCGTGACCTACACACTGTGTCATTGTGCCACTGTCTGACCTCATGCTGCTGCTGTGGCTACTGCCGTGACCTACACACTGTGTCAATGTGCCACTCTATGACCTCATGCTGCTGGCGCCGTCACTTCCACTCCCTGTCATTGTGCCACTCTGTGGCCTACTCCATTTTTTGCCACCTCCAGAATTTGATTGTGCCACTGTCTGACCTCATGCTGCTGCTGTGGCTGCTGCCGTGGCCTAGACACTGTGTCATTGTGCCACTCTGTGGCCTATTCCTGTTTTTGCCACCTCCAGAATGTCATTGTGCCACTATCTGACCTCATGCTGCTGCCGCCGTCACTTCCACTCTCTGTTATTGTGCCACTCTGTGGCTTACTCCAGTTTTTGCCACCTCCAGAATGTGATTGTGCCACTTTTTGACCTCATGCTGCTGCTGTGGCTGCTGCCGTGACCTACACACTGTGTCATTGTCCCACTCTGTGGCCCCTTTTCCTGTTTTTGCCACCTCCAAATGTCATTGTGCCACTGTCTGACCTCATGCTGCTGCTGTGGCTGCTGCCGTGACCTACACACTCTGTCATTGTGCCACTGTCTGACCTCATGCTGCTGCTGGGGGGCTGCCGTGACCTACACACTGTGTCATTGTGGGCCCCCTGTCTGACCTCATGCTGCTTGCTGTGGCGCTGCCTTGACCCACACACTCTGTCATTGTGCCACTCTGTGGCCCATTCCTGTTTTTGCCACCTCCCGAATGTCATTGTGCCACTGTCTGACCTCATGCTGCTCTGCCGTCACCTTCCCCTCTCTGTCATTGTGCCACTCTGTGACCTACTCCAGTTTTTGCCACCTCCAGAATGTCATTGTGCCACGTCTGTCTCTGCTGCTGCCGCCGTCACCTCCCTCTCTGTTTATTGTGCCATTCAGTGGGCCTACTACTGTTTTGCCACATCCAGAATGTCATTGTGCCACTGTCTGACCTCATGCTGCTGCTGCTGTGACCTACACACTGTGTCATTGTGCCCCTGTTCTGACCTCTGCTGCTGCTGTGGCTGCTGCCGTGACCTAAACACTGTGTCATTGTCCCACTCTGTGGCCTACTCCTGTTTTTGCCACCTCCAGAATGTCATTGTGGCACTGTCTGACCTCATTGCTGCTGCCGTGACCTGCAAACTGTGTCATTGTGCCACTGTCTGACCTCATGCTGCTGCTGAGGCTGCTGCCGTGACCTACACACTGTGTCATTGAGCCACTCTGTTGGCCCATTCCTGTTTTTGCCACCTCCAAATTGTCATTGTCCACTGTCACCTCATTGCTGCTGCTGATGGCTGCTGCCGTGACCTACCCTGTGTCAATGGTGCCACTTTTACCTCATGCTGCTGCTGTGGCTGCGCCTGTGACCTACACCCCTTGTCATTGTCCCCCTCTGTGGCCTACTCCTGTTTTTTGCCACCACCAAATTTCATTGTGCCACTGTTCTTCCTCATGCTGCTGTGGGGTTTCTGCCGTGAACTACACACTCTGTCATTGTCCCACTCTGTGGCCTACTCCTGTTTTTGCCACCTCCAGAATGTCATTGTGCCACTGTCTGACCTCATTCTGCTGCTGTGGCTGCTGCCGTGACCTACACACTGTCATTGTGCCACTGTCTGACCTCATGCTGCTGCTGTGGCTGCTGTCGTAACCTACACACTGTGTCATTGTGCCACTCTGCGGCCTACTCCTGTTTTTGCCACTCCAGAATTTCTTTGTGCCACTGTCTGACCTCATGCTGCTGTGGCTGCCGCCGTCACCTCCACACTCTGTCACTGATGTTGCCACCTGAGCCCTCAGCTTGTTTTTTTCCAGCTGTCACTGCCATGACTTTATCAGGCTACATTTCCCCTTCAGTATTTTGGTCAGCTTTGCCCTCTTAAGTGCCCAGGGAATTTTATAGTGAAGCGATTCTAAGAGCGGCGGCAGTCATGTGCGTGTCATACTAAAACACAACATTGTATGAAGACCAAACCAAGCTCCCTCTGATATTTAAGCATGGCACAACTTTCTCACAGCACCCTGCAGGCTTTTGTGCAGCCTGGAAATAGATGTTTTTTAACGTGATTCGTCCCGAAGTAATTCGGAACGAAGTTATTTTTTGCCGAGAAATCTGGCGAAGTGAACGAACCGAATTTCGGGAAATTCACCCATCTATAATGATAATGTAAAATGGAGTGCAGATCCTTTTTTCATTTAGTATATTTCATTACTTAAGTAGCAGTAATAATTTTGTTTCACACCACACTGCAGGCATCACCAAGTAGGGAATCTACTGTTGAAAAGCAGTTGCCCAGAGCCACAAAGAGCAGCTGAAGTGAGGAGGCCCCAAGCTGAAGTTTTGCACCAGGGCCATAAGCCTTTAGATGCCCTCAACACTTGCAATGTGTTTATGAAGAATATTGACTTAATTTTATTTAAATACTGATACAGCTTAATGCATCTGCGCTAGAACTTAAGATACTGAGCAGAATTCTACACATTAAAGGCTGCAGCAGCTTTACTGGGTGCCCAAGACTGCTTGCTGACATCTCTAATGAAGCAGTCCCTTATTGACTAGTACCTTCTACGTTTTAGAGATCACTAAGGGAAATTTAACACCTTAATTCCGATCCCTTTTTTTTTCCCCTGACTGCATTTCCAGAGACATAACTTTTTTTTATTTTTCCACTTACATTAGTCTCTTGAGTGATTTCATTTTTCGGTATAGGATGTACTTTCTAATGGTATCATTCAATTTACCACACAATATACTGGGAAACTGCAAAAAAAGTGAGGCAAAATGTTAAAAAAAATGTACTTGCACTAGGTATTCATGGATTTGATGCCTGCATTGTTATCAGCAATTGTAAATTTGCTGAGCAGGATTGACAGTTAAAGGGGTAGTCTTATTATAGAAAATCCTTTTCACCGGCCGAAATACACACACAGATTCACACGCATTGTCAGCGACATGTAAGCACCGCCAACATTTGACAAGTAACTTCTCTCCCCGGGCGTACGATACGATCACATTGTACGCCCGGGGAGACGACACGTAATTCATAGTTCTCTATGAGAGCTATGAATTACCGTAATTGCGGCGCGCATTTCGCCATGTATAAAGCACAAATACGGGGCAAAATACACCATGAGAACATACCCTCATTTTTACGATCTTTAAGGATCCATTTATTTGTGGTTGCATTTTTTTTATAGGTGTTCTAATAATATATTTCCCTGAGGTGGAAAATTAAATAAAACATCAGTATTACAACTGTAGGTCTCTGGGTAAGATAATAGGTGACTTAAAAGAAACTGTGTAGATACACTGGGTGAACCAATCCAAGGGATATCTCTTAATTGCACAGAATGTCATGGAATGTGAAACTTCTTTATCAGATAGACCCAAGTATAGACATAGTTTTCACTGAGGTGTCAGTTCCCACTACAGTAAGAGTAACTGTGAATTTTTAAAAAAAATTAAAAAAGGGAGTAATTTATGGAACGGCATCTTATCCCCCACAGATGACTTGGTAATCACTGTAGATCTTGTAGAATAATCTTGTGGAACGGCAATGCCCCCACAAACCCAAAAGTTAATACTAGCACAAGATAAGGAATGATAATTGCATACTGCTCGGATAAACTCAAAAAACATAGCAGTAAATCCAAAGAGAAAAAAAAGAAAAAGCAGTATTTTAAGGAAGAATCTCTAAAGGCATTATCCAGTCAGAATGCAGAAGGCAATGGAGGAGCTGTCCAATCTCTCCACTGCAGCCTCCAATAAGAGACATTTCTAAGGTAGGTCAAATATAGATTTGACATCTGCTTTGTCAGCCTCCAGGAAGAGATGCATAGCCCTACTCATGGAGAATGTAGGCCTTAAAATTCCAGGCAAGATGCTAATTTGTGCTTTATTTAAGTGTTCAACACCCATTTAGCAGGCTTTGCATTAAATGTCCATCTTTATTCCAGCATATTACAGAAAGTGGCACCTTGACAGAGTGTGGAGGTAACGGCAGCAGCCACAGCAGAAGCATGAGGTCAGACAGTGGCACAATGACATTCTGGAGGTGGCAAAACGGTAGTAGGCCACAGAGTGGCACAATGACAGAGAGTGGAGGTCACGGCAGCAGCAGCATGAGGTCAGAGAGTGGCACAATGACACAGTGTTGCGGGCACGGCATCCGCCACAGCAGCAGCATGAGGTCAGTCTGTGGCCCCATGACCTTCTGGTGGTGGGTAAAACAGTAGTAGGCCACAGAGTGGCACAATGACAGAGATTGGAGGAAACGGACGCAGCAACAGCAGGACAGAGAGTTGCAAAATGACACAGTGTGGAGGGCACGGCAGCAGACACAGCAGCAGCAGGAGGTCAGACAGTGGCACAATCACCTTCTGCAGTTGGCAAAACCCGAGTATGCCACAGAGTGGCCCAACGACACAGTGTGGAGGTCTATGCAGCAGCCTCAGCTGCAGCATGAGGTCAGGCAGTGGCACAATGACATTCTGGAGATGGAAAAACAGTAGTAGGCCACAGAATGGCACAATGACAGAGAGTGGTGGTGATGGCAGCAACAGCATGAGGTCAGAGAGTGGCACAATGACACCGTGTGGATGTCAGGGAACCAGCAACAGCAGCAGCAGCATGAGGTCATAGAGGGCACAATGACAGAGTGTGGAGGTGGGTGGCAATACCAGTCCTGGTAAAGATGGTGTAGGCACATGGAGAAACTGTCAGCAGATGTGTGGCATCAGGCGGGTGGCGGCATCAGAATAGTGTGAGGCAGGGAGTTTTAACCCAGATCAATTTTTCACAGTTTTTGGGATGCGTCATTGCTGATGTAATCTAACACCTAAGGCATTGGGGTGTGGAAATCCTGGCCAAACCACGCTGATTCATCTTGACAAAGGTCAGTTGTTCCACTTTCCCGTGGACAACGGGTTCTCCTTGGGGTAATGATGGTCCCCGCCGCACTGAACACCCCTCTGAACGCCACACTACTGGCCGGGCAGGACAGCCTTCTCCACTGCAAATCGGCAAGTTGCAGCCACACATCAGTTTGGGCTGCCCAGTAGTCTTCCCAACTTGGGTGGCAGAGTGCTCTCCAAGTAGGCCACCACCTGTTGGTTTTAGGGTCTGCCCAGGTCCTGCTGCTGCTGGGCGACTGCCCTCCTCACTAGGCGGGAGAAGGAAGCTGCTCATAAGTGACTCCAGCATTAGGTTGCTGCTGATGGAGCTGGTACTGTCCTTACCTCCCCACCTTCCCCCAGCAGCCGCGGCGTAGTACGGGGAGGCTGAAGAATCCCCCGGTCAGACCTGTCAGAGGAGGGATGATGCCACACATAGGCAGCGGCCAACTGACTACGGAGGACTTCCCTATAGTATTTGAGTTTGTACTCCCTCTCAGCAGCTCTGAAAAAGGCTCCCATTTTGGACCGGAAGCGAGGGTCCAATAGGGTGGAGAGACAGAAGTCATCCCTCTGCCAGATGGTGACTATTCGGCTGTCACTAGCCAGGCAAATCAGCATGCTGCGTGCCATCTGCACAAGTGAGTCCGAGGGGCTCCCTTCCTCCATCTCCACTGTATACTGCCGCGGTGCTTGCGGGTCATCTGCTTCGTCTTCCTCTTCTCCATCTACCTCCTCCAGCTGCTCCTGCTCCTCCTCTCTTGTCACCTGGGTAGAAAATCCACTCATTTCACCAGACAATGCTTCTGCTCCAATGTCCTCCTCCTCCTCCTCCAGTTCAGTCCCCACCGGACTCATGTGGCCGCGAGATGTAGTCGCCACGTCTCCAGTCCCCTGCCCAGACAGATTTTTCAGCATCTGTTCCAGGACATGAAGCAGTGGAATGACGTTTTTCATCCCATAGTCCTGGCGACTGACAAATAACGTTTGTCTCTCGAATGGCCCTCAACAAACGGCAGGTGTCACGCATGAGCTGCCACTGGCTGACATCAAAGTTACACAGGGGAGTACTCCTGTCCGCCTGGATCATCAAAAAATCGTTAATGGCCTTTCTCTGTTCATACAGTCGGTCCAACATGTGCAGGCTGGAATTCCAACGGGTGGAAACATCGCATATCAGAGTGTGCTGGGTGAGGCTGTTCTGCCGCTGCAACTCGAGGAGGGTGTTCCTGGCTTTGTAGGAATGGATGAAGTGCATGCACAGTTTCCTGGCCATTTTCAGAATCTTCTGTAGATCGGTGGAAGACTTCAGGAACCTTTTCACAACCAGATTGAACACATGCGCCATGCAGGGCGCATGGACCATCCCTCCTCGGTGCAGCGCGGACACCCTGTTCCTCCCATTGTCCATCACCATGGTTGCGATTTGCAGTTGGCGCGGAGAAAGCCACACATCGATTTCTTGCTGCATGACGCAAAGCAGTTCCTCCCCTGTGTGACTTCGTTCACCGAGGCAAGCCAGGTATAGAACTGCGTGACACCGCTGTGCCCTACACATGTGGTATGATGGAGCAGTACTTGTGGAGGCTGAGATGATGGTGGTGGTGGTGGAGGAGGAGGCGGACATTGGCGCAGGAGCCGCAGTTTGACAACGTGGAGGAGAAAGTGGCGTCTCCTGTCCAAGTTGTTGGTGTGCCTGGGCCGGAAGCACATTCACCCAGTGGGCCGTAAAGGACATGTACTGGCCCTGACCGTAGTTACAGCTCCAGACGTCCGCGCTGCCATGCACCTTGTAACAAACCGATAAGTTCAAGGACTGGCCCACCTTCTGTTCTACATATTTATGAAGTGCTGGTACTGCCTTTTTGGAAAAGAAATTACGGCTTGGAACTCTCCATCTCGGCTTGGCACAAGCCATTAGTTCTCTGAACGGTGCAGAGTCCACCATTTGGAAAGGGAGGGACTGCAGTACCAACAACTTGGACAGGAGCACGGTCAGCTTCTGCACCTTAGGATGGTTGGACGCATACTGTTGTCTCTTTGCAATTGCCTCGCTGAACGACTGCTGGCGCCATGAGTAGCGAGGAGCAGGAGCATCTGGACCGGGAGATGATGGCAAAGAGAAACAGTTCAATATGACAAAGGTGGACCCGTATATTAGGAAAATTATTCTTTATAATAAAAACAACATACTTTCATACAATCAATAAAAGCATCGCATCTGGATCAGTCAAAAGACTAGTAGACGTAGGTTGCATAACAGGTAAATACCTTAGTAGCGCTTCACTGCATTTTGTAGGACAGGAGTAGCATGGACAACCGGCCGGGTGAACGCCGCAATGATGCAACGTTTCAAGGGATCAACCCTCTTTCTCAAGCATGCGTGTTCGTAGTATCCTTCCCTTTACATACCTTTTTTTTTTTTTTTTCCCCCTCTTTCTTCCCTTTTTCTCCTTAACCCTTTTCTTCCTAAACTATTTTAAAAACATTTTAAAACTCAGTTCTTCATTGAGACCATTAGGGCTCTTAGAATCTAATGATACTATCCAATATGTTTCTTTTCTTAACAATTGTATCTTATTCTGTTCTGCATTGCTACCTTTAACACCATCCAGTATACACCACCTTAATTCTGACACATTGTGTCTCTGTTCAAAAAAACGTTTAGCTACCGAACTTTCTCCAAAATTCTTATATGTTGTTACACTATCTTCTCTATTTATTCTTTCTTTTGTTTGAAAATTCCTAATAGCACTTCTATGCTCATTTAGGACGAATTTTGATTTTTCTGTTGGTTGTCCAACATACTGTATATCTGTCCACATGGACCACTTAGCTATATATGACTGCTTTGGACTCACATGTAAAATAACTTTTTATCGGAATTTTGTACCCCTTACTTGGGTGACAAATTTCCGATCCCTTGTTTATCGATGTGCTGTTTGTACAATTGAGGCAAGGAAATGTCCCTTTTCTTTGTGTTAGAAAGACGTGTTGTTTCTCTAGTTTGTTTTCTTTTAAATCAGATGACATTAGGGTATCTCCTAACGAGCGGCCTTTTTTATACATAAATCTCGGAGGTTGAGCAAACAACTTGCCAAAACATTCATCACTTTGTAAGATGTTCCAATTATTAAGTATACATTTCTTTATCAATTTAGCATGATGATCATATTTAGATATATACATAAATCTATTCTCTTTTGATTTATTTACCATAGATCTATTTTTCAATAATTCATCTCTGGGAATCATCGCCACCTCTTCTCCTATTTTCACCAGTTCTCTTACATTATACCCTCTTGCGCTGAACTTTTTGAATAATTTTTCCATAGCCTCTTTGTACAGTTCATTGGTGGAACAAATGCGTCTTGCTCGGACAAATTGTCCTTTAGGTATACCTCTGAATACTTGAGGAGAATGATAGCTTGCTTTATGCAAAACGTTATTGCGCTCCACCTTTTTACTGAACAAATTAGTGGAAAATTTATCATGGTATTTATTGATTTCAACGTCCAGATATTGTATTCTGTGCATGTCCTTTTCCATTGTGAACTGAATGAGAGGGACACGTGTATTCAAAAATTCCAAAAATTCATCTAATTAGGAGGGCTACGGTCCTAATGAATCGTACCCAATATGTGGAGGAAGCTGAGTCTCAGCTAACTGACACAAATATTTACCTCCCTCTAGATAGAGATCCAACTAGAGAGATACAGCTAATTATTCAAAACACATTGGAGGAGGCATTTCTATCTAACCTCATTTCAGAACAGATCAAAAAATCTTTAGTGAAAGAAACACCTAGGACCCCTATCTTCTATTTGGTCCCAAAAGTCCACAAATCCCTAAAGAAACCCCCCGGGAGACCAATTGTCTCCGGGATAAACTCGGTCATGGAACCTCTAGCTATTTTTGTGGATAATTTTCTACAGAAGCAAGTTAATCGACACACACACTGCCTAAAAGACACAGGACAGTTCCTGAGAGCATTAGACACAATAGATCCTTCACAGGTCACAATTATGGTGACTATGGACATCAAATCGCTATATACTAATATCCCGATAGATCAGGGCTTGAAAGCAGCACGAGAAGCGTTAAGTGAAGACCCAACTTTGGACAACGCATTTATAGGTTTTTTGATGGCACTGTTAGAAATAATATTAACAAAAAATTTCTTTCGTTTTGGACAACAGATTTACTTGCAAAAACAGGGCATTTCGATGGGGTCTCCGACTGCCCCTAGTATAGCGAACCTGTACATGGTGGGGTTTGAGAACCAATACGTTTTTTCTTCTAAGTTTACGTCACACATTGTGAGATGGATGAGATATGTGGACGACGTGGTATTATTATGGGGTGGCAGTGAGGAACAATTAGATGAATTTTTGGAATTTTTGAATACACGTGTCCCTCTCATTCAGTTCACAATGGAAAAGGACATGCACAGAATACAATATTTGGACGTTGAATTCAATAAATACCATGATAGATTTTCCACTAATTTGTTCAGTAAAAAGGTGGAGCGCAATAACGTTTTGCATAAAGCAAGCTATCATTCTCCTCAAGTATTCAGAGGTATACCTAAAGGACAATTTGTCCGAGCAAGACGCATTTGTTCCACCGATGAACTGTACAAAGAGGCTATGGAAAAATTAATCAAAAAGTTCAGCGCAAGAGGGTATAATGTAAGAGAACTGGTGAAAATAGGAGAAGAGGTGGCGATGATTCCCAGAGATGAATTATTGAAAAATAGATCTATGGTAAATAAATCAAAAGAGAATAGATTTATGTATATATCTAAATATGATCATCATGCTAAATTGATAAAGAAATGTATACTTAATAATTGGAACATCTTACAAAGTGATGAATGTTTTGGCAAGTTGTTTGCTCAACCTCCGAGATTTATTTATAAAAAAGGCCGCTCGTTAGGAGATACCCTAATGTCATCTGATTTAAAAGAAAACAAACTAGAGAAACAATACGTCTTTCTAACACAAAGAAAAGGGACTTTTCCTTGCCTCAATTGTACAAACTGCACATCGATAATCAAGGGATCGGGGAAAATTTTTCACCCAAGTACGGGGAAAAAAATTCCGATAAAAATTTATTTTACTTGTGAGTCCAAAGCAGTCATATATATGCTAAAGTGTCCATGTGGGACAGATATATGTTGGAGAAACCAGCAGAAAAATCAAAATTCGTCTAAATGAGCATAGAAGTGCTATTAGGAATTACAAACAAAAGAAAGAACTGAATAGAGAAGATAGTGTAAAAACAGATAAGAATTTTGGTGAAAGTTCGGTAGCTAAACATTTTTTTTGAACAGAAACACAATGTGTCAGAATTAAGGTGGTGTATACTGGATGGTGTTAAAGGTAGCAATGCAGAACAGAATAAGATACAATTGTTAAGAAAAGAAACATATTGGATAGTATCATTAGATTCTAAGAGCCCTAATGGTCTCAATGAAGAACTGAGTTTTAAAATGTTTTTTAAAATAGTTTAGAAAGGAAAGGGTTAAGGAGGAAAAAGGGAAAGAAGAAGAAAAAAAAAAAGGTATTTAAAGGGAAGGATACTTTCGAACACGCATGCTTGAGAAAGAGGGTTGATCCTTTGAAACGTTGCATCATTGCGGCGTTCACCGGCCGGTTGTCCATGCTACTCCTGTCCTACAAAATGCAGTGAACGCTACTAAGGTATTTACCTGTTATGCAACCTACGTCTACTAGTCTTTTGACTGATACAGATGCGATGCTTTTATTGATTGTATGAAAGTATGTCGTTTTTGGAATAAAGAAGAATAATTTTCCTAATATACGGGTCCACCTTTGTCATATTGAATTGTTTGGACTATGGGAATCCCAGGGAAGATCCCAAAGTGAGACCCAGGAATGTATAGGTTGCTTACAATTATTTAAAGGCGGTTGTATATTTATCTAAAGAGAAACAGTTCCCTTCTGCAGAGGTGGTGCAATGGCATGCGTGCCACTGGGCGCTGCTGCTGCTGTTGCTGCGGCAGCAGGATGGACCACCACATCTGAGCCACGTTTCTCCCAGGCCACCGGATGGTGACGCTGCATGTGTTGACGCAGGGCCGTGGTGCCAACATTAGCTCCCTGGCCACGCTTCACTTTCTGCCCACAGATTCTACTTATACCCATAATTTGGCTCTTCCGGTGTCTTAGCAAAGAACTTGCCCCAACACCAAGTCCGAGTGTAGGCCGGGAATTTTACCCGTGCCAACGGCTCCCGCCCCCTGGAGTGACTACGTACCCAAATTTCGCGCCGGCTGTCAATGACGCCCCCGCTTGAGCCCCTGTGTCCGGCTACATTTCTCATTGGACCCTGCGAGGAGGGGTTTTCCCCCTCAAAAGCCCGGGGGTGGCCGTTCTTGGCTCCCGACCTCAAATTGTTCATCCTCGCTATATAGTGGTGCTGAGCCCAGACCACATAGTAGATCTCTGGCTGAGGGAACCAGATGTCAAAGAGGCGGGTTGAGGACAGGTGAGGGCCGCTGACCCGCTCCCGGGCCATGCCAACTAAGGGTTGTGTCTGACGTTCCTACCGACTCTTGGCTTGGGTTGTCAAATGTCATCTGGGAGGAAGTGGATGACCTAGTCAACCAATCAAGAACCCTTGAGTTGTTGGTCAACACAGTGGCAGTTGTGGCCTCACCGAGTGACCCCTGCTGCGACGTCCCCTTGCTGTGCTGCGACCTGGGCCTGCTCCAGGAATACTTGTGCCACTGCCACTCGCAGGTGAAGAGCCTGCCACCTCTCTTTTTCTGACATACTGTTTGTTCTATAATGTACAGACACTTTGATAAAGATATCTGTATATGATAAATACACACCCTGTATTTGACTCCAAATGAACCCACTAAGAAGCTTGGGTAACCCTTAGATATAAATTGCGCTCCACAAATGGCAAGGAAATATTTACTTGTATGTGCCGTTTAAAAACACTGTGTATTTTACTGAATATAAAAGCACAAGCAGCCTTCGGTTATGAATTATGCTACAGGCAAATTTGCTTCTTTGGCGGTGAAAAAGAACGTTTCTTTTAGTGACCACAACAGCAGAACAATGCTTAATTAACCCCTGAATGTAAATTGCGCAAAAGAAATGAGCAACCAAATATTACCAGCTTTGTAGCGTGTTAAAATGGCGTGTATTTTACGGTACACAACAACAGAAAAATTTGTAATTAACCTTCGGTTGTGAATTATGCTACAGGCAAAATTTCTTCTTTGGCAGTGAAAAACAACCTTTTTTTAGTGACCACAACAGCAGAACAGCGCTTAATTAACCCCTGGATGTAAATTGCGCAAAAGAAATGTGCTACCAAAAATTACCAGCTTTTTAGCGTGTTAAAATGGCATGTATTTTACGGTACACATCAACAGAAAAACTTGTAATTAACATAGTGTTGAGCGATTATTATCGACAAAGTTGAAATCGGCACGGTTTTTATGTTGATCAGATTTTTTAGATCACGCGATAATTTAGGTTAAAATCTTTGCATAATCTATTAATATCGTGGCATTTTCGGAGCTTCCTGTCATTTTGGCGGCCAACAAATCAGCTTAGAGAATAGAGCAGGGTGAGCTGTGTGTGCGAAGTCATGACTGGGATGTGTATGGTTGCGATTGGCTGGAAAAATCACATGACCTGTTCATGATCAGTGTGTGTCAGTATCTCAAAGGAGTAGGACGTGCGCTCTGCCTCTGTGCAAACAGCTCAGCAAAATTATTCTATTTGTTCACAGAGACAGCTCTACTGTTAGCTGTGAACCTTAGAACTTAGGTAGATCAGAGATTTGCAGATTTTAGGTAGTTAGGCTGAGAATTTTAAAGTAGCATCTACCGCTGTAAAGTAACAGGGTGGAGTGGGGGGTGGGGGGACCGCGGGCGAACACAGACAAGCTCTTTATAGGATACTAGATATTGTGCACCCAGACTTAGTGTAGACATTGCAATGCAATAGCTTTATTATCAACAGTTTTCTGTTGAAATATTACTTGGATGTTGGGCAGCCTAAACTTATATTAGGATACAGAATTTTTTCTAGTAACTGCAGGTCTATTTGTTAGGTGCAAAACTCCACTTTTTTATCAGTATACTTTCAGAAGGTGTTTTTTTCACTTTTGGTCAGTCAAGCTTTGTTGATAGAGGTACCTTGCACTTAAATTTAAATCCAGCAATTTTGTGTCCCCACAGGTGTATTGATAGGTGCCAAAAATCCTTTTAGGGTGTTTTCACCGATGCTTTTTTGGGTGCTTTTTTATTTTTGATGTTTTTTTGGTGCGTTTTTTGTACAGGAAGGCACAGCAATTAATAATATATTGTTGAAACAAAAAACGACCCCAAAAAAAGCATCAAAACGCCCAAAAAGCAGGGGTGAAAGACCCTTTTATCCATATACTTTCAGATACGTTTTTTTTTTCACTTTTGGGGTCATCAAGCTTTGTTGATAGAGGTACCTTGCAGTTAAATTTGAACCCCAGCAATTTTTTTAGTCCCCACAGGTGTATTGATAGGTGCCAAAAATACTTTTATTACCCGTTACATTTCAGAAGTGTTTTTTTCATTTTTTGGTGGGGCAAGCTTTGTTATGGGAACCTTGCAGTTTAAATTTGAACCCGCAATTTTTGTAGTAACCAAGGTGTTTGATAGGTCCCAAAAATACCTTTTTTTATACGTCTACATTTGTGTGTTTTTTTCATTTTTGGCGCGGGCAGCTTTGTTCAAAGAGCCACCTGCAGTTAAATTTGAATCAGCAATTTTGTAGTCCCCACAGGTGTTTTGTAGGTGGCAAAAAATACTTTTTATTATCTGTATCATTTCAGATACGTTTTTTTTTTTCCTTTTTGGTCAGTCAAGCTTTGTTGATAGAGGTACTTGCACTTAAATTTAAATCCGGCAATTTTGTGTCCCCACAGGTTTATTGATAGGTGCCAAAAATCCCTTGTTTTATCCGTATACATTTCAGTACGTGTTTTTTTTACTTTGGCGCAGGCCAGCTTTGTTCATGAGCCCCCTTGGTTAAATTTGAATACAGCAATTTTGTGTCACCAAGGTGTTTTGATGGGTGCCGAAAACTTTTATTTTGATACTTTCAGTTTCGTTTTTTTTTTCACTTTTTGGCAGTCAAGTTTTTTGATAGGGGAAACCTTGCGTTAAATTTGAATCCAGAAATTTTGTGTAACCACAGGTGTTTAATAGGTCCCAAAAAATCTTTTTTTCCATTAATTTAGATACGTTTTTTTTTTCTTTTTGGCCAGGCCCCGCTTTGTTCTAGAGCCCCCTTGCATTTAAAATTGAATAAGCAATTTTTTGTAGTCACCCAGGTGTATTGTAGGGCCAAAAAAACCTTTTTTTATCCGTAAACATTTAGTAGTTTTTTTTTCATTTTGGTAGTCAAGCTTTGTTGATAGAGGTCCTTGCATTTAAAATTTGAATCCAGCAATTTTTGTAGTCACCAAGGGTATTGATAGGTGCCGAAAAATCCGTTTATTATCCGTAACTTTGAAGGTGTTTTTTTCTATTTGGTCGAAAAGTTTTGTGATAGAGGTACTTGCATTTAAAATTGAATCCAGAATTTTTGTAGTCCCCAGGTGTATTGATAGGTCCCAAAAATACCTTTATTACCCGTATACTTTTAGATACGTTTTTTTTTTTACTTTTGGTCGTAAAGCTTTGTTATAGAGGTACTTGCACTTAAATTTAAATTCCAGCAATTTTGTAGTCCCACAGGTGTATTGATAGGTGCCAAAATACCTTGTTTATCCGTATACATTTCGATAGGTGTTTTTTTTCATTTTTTGGTCAGTAAAGCTTTGTTGATAGGGGTACTTGCAGTTAAAAATTTGAATTTTAGCAATTTTGTGTCACCAAAGTGTATTGTGGGTTTGCCAAAAATACCTTTTATTATCTGTAAACATTTCGATAGGTTTTTTACTTTTGGCAGTAAAGTTGTTGTTAGGGTCCTTCACTCAAATTTTTGAATCCAGCAATTTTTTTTTTTTGATTTGGGGATTTGAAAATAGCTGTGTTTTTCCCTTTCTTTTAAAAAGGGGGACTTTCCAAAACTCTTCCATACCTTCTCAAATTTTTATCTTTTGAACATAGCAAAATTCAGGTGGTAAGGAGAAAAGAGGGGGGTGGGACATGGAGGTGAGGTACGAAAAAAGGTGTCCTTCCAGTGTGGCGACACCGCTGCCGTGGATTGTCGGTTGCGGCCCCGCCAAGCCTTCATCGCGGGTCGGGGGCCCGGGAAACTCGTAAGAACAACGTCGCCAATCTGTCCTTCGTGGTTAAGCAACCTGCATCCAGAGTCTTACCTCCTCCTCCTCTAGTCACGGCCCCAAATGTCGTCATCGCAAAATCGCATCCCCCAACTGAAGCGAAGTCAGCCAAAAAATCAACCGTGTACCCACCATGTGGATAATCCATTTTCTGAAGCCTCTTTGATGATAAAAAAGCGGTTTGGGGCAGAAGGCATGTTAAAAAATCAAGAGGGGCCCCAAAAAGGGTGATTTTTTCTTGCTCTGATGCCCAGTTATGATCCCGCGAGGAGGAGAAGGGGAAACCCGGGCAATCGGGAAAAATCCCCGGGGGGTCGGCAACGCCTTGCAGTGCCTCTTCCTTGTAGCCCGCGCTCCTGGAGCGAATGTCGGATGACCAGTCACCTATGTTTATGATGATGATGCGAAAATTGGGATCCAACGTGGTCTTTTAGCAGAAAATTTTCTTTCGAGCGCCCTTTATCACTGGCGAGAAGGAAGACGATGGGGGGAGTGTCAATTTCGGTCCCCCAAAAAGGGAGAGGGCAGTCGCAGGTCCGCTGATATGATTCCGCCAGCCACGGTCAGCGGGAAACCCCGCTCCTCGCTTTAGCCGCAAAAAAAAGGGCCAGGACCCCCTCAAGCCTGGGGTTCTTTGAGCAAACCCTGATTACCCAGCGATGTCATTGCCGCCCTTTTTTGTAAACCATAAGTAGAGGCAAGAATCTTAGGTGTTTTTAACCCCACCAACTGTCTGTTACATGCAGCGAATGCAGAGTTGAAATGGAGGGGGAAAAAACTTGGCCAAAAAAAGGCCAGACCCACGCCGGGCTTCCAACCCCTGTCACACCCTCTGTCTCCCCTCCTCCCCTGCCACCACCAAACGTTCTCAGCCCGCCCATGTCTTTGAGTCATGAAACAGGGATCAGCCCCCGGTTCAGCCTCCCCTGTCGCCGGGGGTACTCGCACCAAGGACCCCCTCCTACCCCTTCTCCCCCCCCCGTTTGGGCCTGACCGCCTACAGCGGTAGTCTAGCAGCCAGCCTTCTGTCTTCAGGTTTGGGGCTGAAAAACACTTTAAAATCAAACCTCCAAAGCCAAAAACCCCAATTGGATGCTAGGGGTTTTGGGCCTTGGAAATGTTGCCTTTCCCTCTGGTGGACCAGATGGGTTCCACCATCATGGCCCCTGCTGCCCCCAATACCAGACGAGCAGGCATTTCTTTGCCAGAAAAGCCGTCCCTGCCCTGGCCCCCGTGTCATCTAGATTTTTTAAGAGCGTTGTTGCTCTGTGGCCGGGGAAAAATCCAAACTGCCACGACAATGGACTAGTAAACACGGCCAAGGCCGCAATTCTGTGCAGCTCCTGTGTGAGCTGGGTGGCGATCTGGGGGGGTCGGTGGTCTCAGGGTCGGCGCCGCTCTTCAAAACCCCAGGGTGGACAGGGGGGTCTTTCCCAAGGTTTGGTGGCTCAGTGCCCAGAGAAAAACCCGGCGGGTTTTAAATTTAAACTGTTTGGAACCGTCCACACCGGTCAGGAGTGGGACGGCTCTCCGCAAGAGCCCCCGGGGCTGGCTGGGTGACAAGAACCTTGTGCCCGGCAAATGGTGTGTGTAACGGGCGAAATCTGTGGCGCCCCCTTTAAAATGGTAGGGTGGGACATCCCTTGCCTGGCAATGTCATGAACCTTTTTGTCCGAAATTTCTAAAGGCTACCCCAGGTCTGGTCTGCTGTGAGGAAGGTCGAGGTCTGAGTTCGCACTTCCGCGTTCGACCCTGCTTCATCCCGCCGTCGTTTCAGCGTAGCTCGGCCTCCCCCTCAAAACCCTCTCATTGTTGCGTGGCAACACGGGAATTCCCCCCCCTCCCCCCAAAGCTCCCGGTTGTGGCAGAGCGCAAATGCCCCTTAGAGTACAAGGACACATGGGTGACAAGCAGCGGTGCGGACCTCGGGGTGTTGAGCCACCGAGAGTGGAGGCAGGTGGGAAAAAGCTTTGCCCCCCCCTTCCGTTTTGAAAAAAGACACAAAAATGGTCAGTGCGGACAAAGCCCTTGTCAGCTGAGCTTGTGGGATCTTAGTTTCTGGAAAAGATCGTTGGACACTCTGAAAAAAAAGGTCCCGCCCGCGACGGAGGAGGGGGAAGACCAGTGCGGACACGGATTTCTCACAAGGCCCGACAGTTTACAATTTTTCGGTCTTCATTAGGCCCGTGGTTCGGGGTCCCGGGCTTTGTGCAAGGGAGGCTCAGCTCCCGGGTGCATCATCTAGGCAAGTCAGGGCTGTGTTTAACTGTGCCGGAGGAAGCGGAGGAGGAGGGGGAGGGTATTTTTGGACACCAAGTTACCGAGTCCCTGCCCTTGGGAAAAAAGGTTGGCGGAATTTGGGCGGAGGGGAAGAGAGGAAGATCAGTTTGCTGTGCCTGACCCAGAGGCTTGGGAAACCCCGGTCTTTCTCAATGGGGGTGCTTTGGGGCTCCTTTCCTCCCAAAATGATCCTGCATTAAGGCCCTCAAAAAGAACAACAGTTAGGGTGGCACCCTCCTGGATCCCCCGGGACAAAACAAAACTCAGCACTTTCCTTCCACCCCCCCAAATAGAGAGTAAAGCAGGAAAGTAGACCTTGCTGATTGTCAACTGGGGAACATCTGTTACGTCGCTTACATTCCCCAAAATGTCCGGTGGGAACAACATCGCGACGTGAACAGGTGGTAAGTGCCAAAGCGGCAGCAGCAGCAGGCAAGGTGGCAGAAGCCTAAGGGGTGCTCTGGCAATCTTTATTTACCACCTCACAAGCATGCAATCAGGGCACACATCAACAGAGCCCCAGCTTAAGATTGGGCCGACTATCGCGTTAAACCCCGATGTTTTTGTATGTGTTCCGGCCAAATGTTCTGGGTTCCAAAAAAAAAAGAATGGCAGAGCTCGCTCGCCACCCCCATAGGGGGTGTTTTTTCTGCCCGCAGCCAGGTCTATTGGGGGGACCTTCACCCCAAAGCTGGAGGAGCTTAAAGCAAACGACCCGGCTTTCCACAGATAATGTGGATGTTTGACTTTCATAAAGTGAATAGGCAATGGATCTCTGTGATGTTTGGCCCCAATTGCCGGGTCACCGTTAGTTTCGGCTACTTTACATTTCCCCTTCAAAAGAAATGGCCCTCTTGAAAAACTTTTTTTTTAAAATATCATTTCTTACTGCATTTTTTTTATTATCATTTCCCAACAGTTCATTTTGTGGTTTTGCTGTGAGGAAAAAGAAAAAAAAGAAAACCAAGGTTTTCATGAAAAACCCCTTATACAATTTACTAAATTTTTATCTTTAAAAGTTTTCCCCAATTGTCTTGGTTTGGGTCATTTTGCTGTTTTTTATACAGCATAATTAGGGGTTTTGGAACAGAAATGGGGCCTTAAGTGGCATTTCTCCATCACAATTTTTAATAGTGGCTGAGAAATTTCATTTTTTGTATTTTTTGGGGTCATTTTTGCTGTGAGTTTACAGCTTTTAATCATGGTTTTTTGGAACAGAAATGTGGTTTTTTGAGTGGCATTTCTCCCTCCCCTATTTTTAACAGGGCGGGAAAGAAGTTATTTTTAAAATTTTTTTAAGGGTCATGCTGCCTTTGAAAAAAATACAGGGCCTTTTAAATAAAAAAAATTTTTTTCAAAACAGCCCAATTTTTTTCTTCCCAATTTTTAAAAAAGTGGCTAAAAGGGTCATGTGTTTTAAATTTTTTGGGGGGAAATTTTGCTGTGACTTTGCAGCTTTACTACAGGTCCTATTAAAAAAAAAAATGTTTTTTCAAACCCGGACATTTTTTTCCTTAAAATTTTTCCAAAAGGGTTTTTTGGTTTCATGTCTTAAAATTTTTTGGGGGCATTTTCTGGGGTGAAATGCAGCTAGACTACATGTCCTATTATAAAGAAAAATGTGTTGTTTCTAACAGACTTTGTTCTTACATTTGTCAATAGTGGCTCATGGGTCATGTTTTTAATTTTTAGGGGCATTTGCTGTGACATGCAATCTATACTACAGTCCTATTATAAAAAAAAAATGGTTTTTGTTTCTAACAGCACATTTGTTCTAACAAATTGTTTCAAAAGTGGCTCATGTCCATGTTGTTTTGTGAATTTTTTGGGGGCATTTTGCCTTGAAATGCAGCTAGACTAACAAGGTCCTTATTTGTAAAAAATGTAAGTTTTCTAACAGACATTTGTTCTTCACAAATTTTCAAGATAGGCTCAAGGTGATGGTGCAGTCAGAAACAGAATAGGTAGGATACTGTTAATGGACACATAGTGCAAAATTACTTTTGTTTTTGCAAGATCTTTATCATAGCTAGCAATGCCCCTGGTATTGAGACAACCTAATTATACAATTAAAAAGGACGAACAAAAGACATGTGGGATTCCACCATATTTTAAAAATGTGTTTCTATAAAAAAAGGGAATTAAACACTAATAAAACTTGCATGTACAAAATAGCAGGTAACTAAAATTCCTCGTGAATTGTACAAGGAGTACGGATGACATGACCAGACGTAGGTTTATTCAGAGGACCCATATAAGTATGGGAGTACGGACAGAGAACAAAGAACAGAGACAATTTCCTCCAGCACGTAAAATGATTAAGAATGCCAAGAAAAAGGGCACCTGGGTTGGAACAGGATCGTTAACCACCAGTATTTCCAAGTGAATTTCATTTAGTCCGCACTCGTGTTTGAGCGATTACGTTGACTATCTGCATTGGGTCGATGGTCGCGAATGGGACGCAATAAACCAATAAGATATTCGAGTGATTGATGGATATATTTTCACCGATGACCCATTAAAGTCTATGGGGAAGAGCGACAACATTCTTACACCCAAACAGGGCTGGAGAAGCTGGAATAAACAGTCCACAACAGTCAAATGGATACATGCTACATCCTTAGGCAACGACAGTTAGGCTTTTATAAAAGCCAACAGAAAAAAAATTACACACATTCACTATACCCTGTTTTGTACCACAGCATGACCCTTAATCCTCAGGTCCACCCTACTAATTAAAAGTGCCAGAAAGGCAGTATGATTTGAACCATCATTTTACTTGACTTTACAATGAATATCACTGTCCTGGACGCAGGATGAGCCCCAAACCGTGCATAATCCCCCAGATTTTAAAATGCCGAAAAAGAGTCTTTTCACCCCCATTTTAGTTGAACTGACTAGACGATACCTTTCCTGGGCCACAGCATGAGCGCCAAAACCGCATGAACACCCAGATTAAAAATGCCCGAAAAAGGAGTCCTGTTCCAACCACCCATTTTTTAGTTTCACTGGACATAGACTATACCTGTCCTGTACCGCAGAATGACCATTGAACCTGTCTGACCCACTGATTAAAAAGTGCTGGGAAAAGGAGTCTTTGAACCACTATTTTAGTTTCACTGGACATTGACAATACCTGTTCTGTACCACAGTATGACCATTAAACCTGTCTGACCCAGAGATTAAAAAGTGCAGAGAAAAAGGAGTCTTTCAAACCACGCATTTTAGTTGAACTGACATTACTATACCCTGTCCTGGACCGCAGTATGACCATTAAACCTGCCTGAAGACCCCCAAAATAAAGAGAGCCGGAAAGGAGTCTTTGAACCACCATTTTAGTTGAACAGGACATTGACTATACTGTTCCCTGGACCGCAGTATACCATTAAACCTGTCTGACCCCCAAATTAAAAACTTGCTTGGGAAAGGAGTCTTTGAACCACCATTTTAGTATCACTGTGACATTGACTATACCTGTCCTGGGCACAGCATGAGCCCCAAACCTGCATACCCCCACATTAAAAAGTGCCGGGAAAAAAGGAGTCTTTGTAACCACCATTTTAATTTGAAACTGTGGACATTGACTAAACCTTCCTGGACCGCAAGTATGACCATTAAACTCTGTCCTGAGTCTGACCCCCAAATTAAAAGTGCCGGAAAAGGGGTCTTTGAACCACCATTATTAGTTGAACTGGACATTAACTATATCTGTCCTGTTCCGCGCAGTGATGAACCATTAAACCAGTCTGACCCACAGATTAAAAGTGCTGGAAAATAGGAGTCCTTTCAACACCTTTTTAGTTCACTGGACATTGACTATACCTGTCCTGGCCACAGCAGAGCCCCAAACCTGCAATGACGCCCCACATTTAAAAAGTGTGCCAGGGAAAAGGAGTATTTCAACCACCATTTAAAGTCACCTGGACATTGACCATACCTGTCCTGGGCACAGCAATGACTCTTAAACCTGTTTTTGATCCACAGTTCACAAAGTGGCACTATGCTATTTGTGTACAGTGCCTGTCACTTAGTATAAATTTTTTGTAACTGACATGTGTTTAACGAGCATTTATTTAGGGAAGATTTATTTATAGTTTTGACATTATTATATTTTGCTTTTTTTTCTCAAGTGTGATAACATACAACATGACACCCCTGGCCCTGCAGGTTTTTAAGAGGTAATTGTTTTTAACACGTAGTAGATGTGTATTTAATATGTCGTCCCGCACACGCCATAAGTAATATAAAAACAAATGTCTAATCATCCCCAAAACACTTTCTTAGTTGAGAAGACATTTGCCCTCCTGGCGTCTGAGACTGATTGCGATCAATCAAATTCAATGGTTGTTTCAATTTTTTTCCATCCAAATCCTTCTTCAGTTATGTAGGGTCAGACGAACTCCCCTGGAGATCAAATGATCGACGACCCCATACGTGATTCCAGCCATAAAATTAAGCCTCCATGTCCCTCTGAATAACGCTACAACTAGTCAAGTCTTCCTTACCTCCTTGTACAATTCAGAGGGAATTTTTTTTACTAAGCTATTTTTGACATTCATGTTTTGATTAGTAGTAGTTTAAGTACTAGAAAACCCCACGTTTTAAATATAGGATGGTATCCTCGCGCCACCAGTCTTTGTATTCTCTTTTAATTGTATTAAAATGGGTTGTCCTCAATACAGGGATGCTAGCTATGTTAAAGATCGTTGCAAAACCAAGACATTTTGAGCAATATGTGGTCCATTACCCGTGTCCTACTATTCCTGTTTTTGACAGCAACTATCACCCATGGTATCCACTCTTGACAATTGTGAAGAACAAATGTCTGTTTAGAAACAACATTTTGTTTATAATAGGAACGCTGTATAAAATCTCTGCATGTCACAGCACAATGCCTCCAAAAATCAAAGCAAGACCCTTGACCACTTTTGGTGATCAATTGTTGAAAGCACAAAATGTCTGATTAGAAACACATTTTTTTTATAAGTCGGACAACCCGTTATTCATAGCTGCATGTCACAAGCAAAATGCCCCTCAAAGATTCTAAAGCATGGATCCCCATGAAGCCACTTTGGAACAAGTTGTGAAAGAACAAATGTCTGTTAGAAACAACATTTTTTTATTATAATAGGATCTTTAGTAAAGCTGCATGTCACAGCAAAATGCCCCAAAAAATTCAAGAGCATAGACTCTTGAACCACTTTTGGACAATTTTGAAGAACAAATATCTGTTAGAAGCAACATGTTATTTTAGAATAGGACCCATTCAGTGTTGCTGCATTTCAAAGCAGCATGACCACAAAAATTGATAAAAATGACTTCACTCAGCACTGTGTATAAAAAATTGTGAGGTGAAAAAATGCCACTTGAATCCACATTTTTCTGTGTCCAAAGGACCATGATGTATGCTGTATCTCAAACAGACATGAAACCCAAAAAATTTATAAATAATGGACTTTACAATCCACTATTAAAAATTGTAGAGGGAGAATGTCACATATAAGCCACATTTCTGTTCCAAAGGACCATGAGTATTGTTGTATCCTCACAGCAAACATGACCCCCAAAAAATTTTAAATATGACTTCTCATCAACTATTAAAAATTGAGAGGAGAAATGCCCACTTTCAGAAGCCACATTTCTGTTTCCAAAGGACCAGTAAATTATAGCTTGTATCTCCCCAGCAACATGAGCCTCAAAACCATTGACAATGCGGAAAACATTCTAAAGATAAAGTGATATATGGAATAACGTGTTGTCATGAAACCTTCTGTCTTTTTACAGTCTCCTCACAGCAAAACCAGCAAAATGAACTGTTGGGAAAAGAGAATAAAAATTGCAGTAAGAAATGACGCTGGCTGCTGGGCAGGACAACACTTCTATGGCGTGGCGCGCGAGCTCGGGCCATTCGTCCAAATTGGATACCCAGAAGTCTATTGGGTGGTCCGGAACACATACAAAAACATCGTGTTTGAGACGCAGATTAGTCGTGCACAATGATCTTTAAGACTGGTCTCTGTGTGTTGGTAAAAAAAAAAATAAAATGTGTGCCCTTCATTTGCATGCGTTGGTGAGTGGTAGAAATAAAGATTGCCAGAGGTCACCCCATTAGGCCTTCTGCCTACCTTGCCTGCTGCTAACGCTGCGCGGAGGCTACTGCCTACTTGTTGTTCATTATTGAATGCCTTATTGCGAGGAACATGTTTTGGAGGAAATGGAGCATCCAAAGCACTCATTTGAAGATGGAAGCCTTGATTTCCCAAGCCTCTGGGTGCTTACTATCCATTATGTCCCGGTTGTCGATGGACTTTTCTCCGGCCAACAATGCAGACAACGCGCTTGGAAATTTAGATGACACGTGGCTTGGCCAGGGTCAGGGACGGCTTTTCCCTGCAAAGAAATGCCTTGCATCGCATCCTGGTATTGGGCAGGCAAGGGCATGATGTTGGGCGGAACCCATCTGTGGGTCCACCATATGGAAATGCGAACATTTCCAATGGCCATAAGCCTGGCAATTGCGCGACCATTTCAGGCTTTTTGGCTTTTTGGATGAATATTGGTAAAGTGTTTCTTCTGCTCCCAAACCTGGAAGACAGAAGGCCCTGGCGCAGCCTGTCCGCTGTACGGCGTCAGGTCGTATAAACTGGCGGGAGGAAGAGGTAGGATGGTCTCTCGTGGTGCAGGTGGTACTCCGGCGACTGTGGAGGCAGAATCGGAGCTGGATCCCTGATCATGACTCTGAGAGACATTGTGGCAGCTGCGGAACACTAGGTGGTGCGGAGGAGAGGAGGCGGAGACAGAGGGTTGTGACAGTGAGTTGGGAGGCCAGGCGTCGGTCTGGCCTTTTTGGCCAAGTGTTGCCTCCATTTCAACTCATGCATCCGCTGCATGTGACTAGACATTTGGTGTGTAGTTTTTAAACACATAAGGTTCTTGCCTCTCACTTATGCGTTTACGGCAAAGGCGCATATAGACATCGCAGGTGAATCAGAGGCTTGCTCAAAGAAGTCCCAGCTTGAGATGTCCTGGACCTTTTTGACGGCCGATAAGCGAGAGCGGGGTTTTTTCCGCTGACCGAGGCTCGGAATCATATCAGCGGACATTCTGCAACCGCCCTCTCCCTTTTTTGAGGCGGGACCCATACTGACACAACCCCAGTCGTTCTTCTCCACGTCAGTGATGAATGCGCTTCGCAAGCCAAATTCGGCTGAAAAGACCCACGTTGGATCCGCGTGCGTCATCATCATCAACAACACAGGTGACTTGGTCGTCCTGACAGTTCTGCATCCAGGAGCTGCGGGCACAGTCAAGGAAGGGAACTGCCAAGGCCGTTTTGCCTGACCGCCTGAGATTTTTGCCGATTGACCGGCCTTACTTCTCCTCCTACCAGTGGCATCAGTAACTGGGCGATCAGAATGCTAGAGAAAATCATCCTCTTTGGCCTCTTTGATCTTTTAACATGCCTTCACTTGACCCCAAACCGCATTTTTGTCATCAAAGAGGTCTTCAGAAAATGATTATCCACATGGTGGGGTACACGATTGACAATTGGCTGGCTCATGTTGGACGTATGCTGATGATGCTGATGACGACATTTTGTGGCCGTGAACTGGGAGGATGAGGTAGGTTAGACTGCTGGATCTGGTTGCATAACCAATGAAGAGACAGATTGGCCGACGCTGGGTTCGTTTCTACTGAGATTACAGGGCCTGACCCAAGCGATGACAGTCCTGACGGTCCTTGCAACTGACAGATCCGCTGGCATGCGTGTTGTCTGCCAATCACTGGAAGGAGCACCTTCTCTCGTACCCTCTAACTCCATGTCCTAACCCCCTCTTTTGCTCGCTTACCACCTGAATTTTCGCTCCATGTTCAGAAAGATTAAAAATTTGAGAAGGTAATGGAAAGAGTTTTGGAAAGTCTTTTATTAAAATACTGGCAAATCACAAGCTATGTCTCAAAGTCCCTCAAATCAAAACAAAATTTCTTGGATTCAAATTTTATCTGCAAAGTTAGATCTATTCAACAAAGGCTTTGACTGACCAGAGTGAAGAAAAAACACCTGTCCTGAAATGTATACTGTTATGAAAAAGGTATTTTTAGAGGCACCTTTTCAATCACCTGTGGTGACTACAAAATTGCTGTATCAAATTTAACTGCAAAGTAGCTCTATCAAGCAAAGCTGTACTGCGCCAAAGTGAAAAAACACGTATCTGAAATGTATTCGGATAATAAAAGGTATTTTTTTGGTGGCACCTTTCATCACCTGTGGTGACTACAAAATTGCTGTGTTTCACATTTTTAAGTGCAAGGTGCCTCAATGAACAAAGCTGTACTGCGCCAAAGTGAAAAAAAACACGTAATCTGAAATGTATTCGGATAATTAAAAGAGTATTTTTGGCACCTATCAACCGTGCAGACTACAAAATTGGTGGATTCTAATTTAAACTGCAAGGTGGCTTTAATCAACAAAGCAGGAAATGGGGCAAATTTGAAAAAGAACACCATCTGAAAAGCGTATACTGATAATAAACGTGGTGTTTTGCACTAACAAAGAGACCTGCATTACTAGAAAAGATGTGTATCCTAATGGAAGTTCAGCAGCCCAATATCCGGAAATATTTCAATAGAAAACTGTTTAATAATAAAGCTATTGCAGTGCAATGTCCCTACACTAAGTCCTTGGTGAACGATATCCATATTCTTTAAAAAGCCTTGTCTGTGTTCGCCCGGGGGCCCTCCCCCTGCTTCCCTCCCCCCCTCCGCGCCCTCCCGACCCGTGACTTTTACAGCGGTAGATGCCTCCTTTAAAATCTCCTTACCCTAACTACATAAAAATCTCAAATCTCTATCTAACTAAGTTGTAAAGGATCACAAGCTAACAGTAAGAGCTTTCTTCTTGTGAAGAAATAGAAAATTTCGCTGAGCTGTTTTAACACAGGCAGAGCCGCACGTCCTACCTGCTATGAGACGCTGAGACAGACACTGAACTCTGAACAGGAAGGGCTGTCTATGTAAAACGAGGTCATGTGATTTTCGCAGCCAATCGCCATCCATACTCACCCGTCATTGAACGTCGCACACACATCTCACCCTGCTCTATTACTGTAAGCTGATTTGCTGGCCGCCAAAAATGACAGTAAGCGCCGAAAATTCGTTGAATTTAATAGATGATGCACAAGATTTTACCTAATTATCGCTATTGATCTAAAAATTTCGATCAACATAAAAACTGTTGCTGAATTCAACTCTTGTCAGAATGAATCGCTCAAGCACCTAGTGCGTACTCATCACGAGGGGGCAAGGTGCTTCCCAGTCTTGACTGTGTACTGAGGAAGGCTGGAGGTCTTACCTCACAAATTTCCGCTTCCGCACTCTGCTTCAGCACACTGTTTTCCGTTGCTGCGTCATAAGGGCACGTTTACCGGTGTTAATAGATGACGTACGCCCAGCCGGGCTCTCCAACCGCACCCGACTGTACTCCGTGCCCGGCAGCTGAACCAGCGTGTTGTAGATTGACAGAAGTACGCTAGCCTGATCTCCTCAACGCACCCACTGTAACTCCGGCCCTATGCTGCTGAACCTGCGTAGTTTTAATAGATGGACAGAGCGCTACCTGGGCTCTCACACATCGCACCCACTGTATTTCTGGCCTTGGCAGCTGGACGTCCGTGTTAACAAGATGCTGACGGCAAGCACTGGCCTCTCAACACCGCTATGGGCAATCAGGGAGAGCTTTCAAAATTTCTCTAAAAAATCTGATTTTGAAAAAGGTGATTTCTATGAGGTTAAGTAGTGTCAAAGAAGGGCTCCAGGGCTGGACACAAATTGCACAATTTAATGGCTTAAAATTTTCTGGGGCTGAGTCACTATGGTCGCATCAGTTGATCTCCAGGTTGTCGTTCTAATCACTGAAGAAGGATTAGGAGGGAAACATGAACCCCATTTGGAAATTGATTTGGCTGAATCAGTCTCAGAAGCAGGAAAGGGCAAATGATCTTTGTTCTCAACTAAGAATTGTTTTTGGGGATGATTTATGACAATTTATTATTTATCTTATGGGTGTGTGGACGAAGTAACACAATCTACACGTGTAAAAAAATACCTTTAAAACGGCAGGTAGAGGTGTATGTTGTAATGTTATCACACTTGAAAAAAAAGCAAAATGATAATAATGTAAAACTAAGAAATAAACAAAAAAAAAATAAAAAAAAAAAACTCTCCCTAAATAAATTTCTGTAAACAATGGTCAGTTACCAAAAAATAAACTGAAATGACAGTCACTGTACAAAATAGCCATAGTGTCGCCACTTTGGGTGATCTGTGGGTCAAACAGGTTTAGGGGTCATTCTGCGGTACAGAACAGATATAGTCAATGTCCAGTGAAACTAAAATGGTGGTTGAAAGACTCCGTTTTCCGGCACTTTGTGATCTGTGGGTCAAACAGGTTTAGGGGTCATTCTGCGGTACAGACAGATAAGTCAATGTCCAGTGAACTAAAATGGTGTTGAAAGACTCCTTTTTCCGGCACTTGTTTAAATCTCTGGGGGTCATACAGGTTGGGGCACATGCTGTGGCCCAGGAGAGGTATAGTCAATGTCCCAGTTCAACTAAATGGATAGGTTTCAAAAACTACCTCCTTTTTTCCGGCACTTTTTTAAATCTGGGGGTCATGCCAGGTTACGGGCTCATGCCTGTGGCCCAGGACAGGTAATAGTCCCAATGTCCAGTGGGAAACTAAAAAATGGTGGTTGAAAGACTCCTTTTTTGGCGGCACTTATTAAATCTGGGTCAAGCAGGTTCGGGCTCATGCAGTGGGCCCAGGACAGGTATAGTCAATGTCCCAGTGAAACTAAAATGGTGGTTGAAAAACTCCTTTTTCCGGCACTTTTTAATCTGTGGGTCAGATAGGATTTAAATGTCATGTCTGCGTTACCAGGACGATAATAGTCAATGTCCATGATCTAAAATGGTGGTTGAAAGACTCCTTTTTTTGCGGCACTTTTTAAATCTGGGGGTCCTATGCAGTTTGGCATCATGAGTGGCCAGACCGGTATAGTCCAAATGGTCCTGAAACTTAAAAGGTGGTTCAAAAGACTCCTTTTTTCCCAGCACTTTTTAATCTGGTGGGTCAAGAAGTTTAATGGTCATTCTGCGGTACAGAACAGATACTAGTCAATGTCCAGGTCACTAAAATGGTTGGGTTGAAAGACCCTTCCTTTTTTTCGGCGACTTTCTTAAATCTGGGGTCATGCAGGTTTGGGTGCTCATGTTGTGTTCCGAGGACAGGGAATATCAGTGTCCATTTCAAGTAACAATGATGTTTCAAATTCATAGTGCCTTCAGGACTTTTAATTTGAGGGTGATGCAGGTTTAAGGGTCATGCAGTGGCATTTTATAACCTAAGTGTGTTGCCTGAGATGTAGCATGTATCCAATTTGACTGTTGTGGATGTTAATATCCAGCTTCTCCAGCGCCTGTTTGGTGTAAAGAAATGAAGTGTTGTTGCTCTCTCCATAGACTTAATGGGGTCATCGATCATAATCTACTATCGACTATCGGAAATCGTCTTGATAAATGCCGACCCGATGGCGATAGTCAACGTAATCGCTCATCACTAGTTGTGAATTAGTTGTGAGTTATGCTATAGGCAAAATTTATTTTTTGGCGGTGTAAAAGAAAGTTTCTTTTACTAAATTCAACTGCAGAAAAATACTTAGTTAACCCTTGGATGAAAATTGCGCAAAAAAAAAAAGTGCTGCCAAAAATTACCAGTTTTGTTGCTGTTAAAACGGCTGTTTTTTACGAACCCAACAAAAAAAATTTGAAAAAAAACCTCGGTTATAAATTTATGCTACGGGCAAATTTGGCTTTTTTTGGGGGTGAAAAAAACGTTTCTTTAAGAAACCACAACAGCAGAAAAACCCTTTAAATTTAACCCCTGGAGAAAATTTGTGCAAAAGAAAAGAGCAACCAAAAATTAAGGGGGATTTGGGTTTGAAAAAAACGTTTTTTTTCTTTAAATAAAACAACAAACAGGCTTAGCTAACCCTTGGGTATTCAATGTGCTGTGAGCAATAGCATTAAAATTTAATCACTCATTGGGCCACACTACTTCATTTTCCCAAACCCCACAAAATCAGAATTAAACGTAAAGAAGCATCTCCTGAACAATGGACACCCCCCAAAAAAACGCGTATAAAAATGATTCTTTAGTAAAATATCATGGCCGCGGGAGCACCTTCCCCTTTGTAAAGTGAAGGGTATGAGTTTTCCCCGCGTCCCCCCCCCGGGGCTTATAATGCGGTACATCACCGAATCCCCCGGTCCTCTGATTGGCTTTTATCTCTGCACACATTAGCTATGCCTTTTTCCCCCTGTAACTTTAGTGCTTGACCATTTTATCATCAAAACACACTTCCCCTTTCCCGCGAAGTACCCCAAACTTTTCCCCCCCCTTCAAACCGAAAATTTCCTGAAATTCTAAACGAAGTCCACTTCGTTAGAATCAATTCGCCCATCTCTAATCTCAGTATAGAACACTTAAATCAATATGTTTCTCAATATAGGACACTAAACACATTCATATAAGAAAAGAACATTTAGAGAGTAAAGGACAAGTCAGCACATGGAAAACAATGTGAAAGTAGGAATAAGGAAAGAAAAAGGCGGCAGTGTAGTATTACCCATTAAAACCTGGAATCCCTCCGGCAGAATGTTTGCCACAGTTTCAAAAATTTTTTAGGGGCCATCAAAATTTTTTGCCCCCCAGCAAACTACCTTAAAATTGGAATGATGTCCTGAACCTATTCCACCATTGTTGCAGGCTTAGTACTGCATCTCTCCAGCATTTAGAAATAACCAATCATGCTGTGTGTAATTGCATTGGTTGGCATAATACAGCAGATCTGGACTTCATCTTTAACAGTCACTTTTTCTGGGTCTTAACAGTAGTTCCTAGCATTCATATACCCCAGGATTTAAACCGAATGGTAACCAACCAAGCAGTTGATGGGAATAATAATAAGAAGCATATGTCAAATACAAAACTAAAGAGAGAATCACCAATAGATGACAGAGATTGAAGAACAGCAAGACAGATGATGGCACAGACATGGACAAGGATTGCAACACAAATTGATTAATCCAAATTATAACCAAAGAAAAAGAAAATTACCCTATTTTTCCCTAAATCTTTTCTTTGATTTTCCAGTGAACCTACACCTGAACCCACATCCTCTCTCTGCCTCTACAACTAACCCTTAGATATTCTTAAGCTACAACTGAACCTGACACAAGGTATTGGACTGTAAGACCCATAAACTCAACCTAGGTTGACACAGCAACAAACACTAAAAAAAACTAAGAACACATGAACCACAACAAATACTCAAATTCACAGACTATTTCACACAGGGCAAAATGGGCAGAACTAGATTTAGAGCAATAACACTGGGGAACAAAAGATGTTTTGATGCCTAGAAATTCTGACCTTATCATGGGTACTTGACTGCTGCTGAGTACAAAGATTCCATCCATATGGTTCTAGCAGCTCTAGTTTATGAGATGTTGATTATGTGATTCTACATTGTTCTTGTGATTAATTTGGTTATAAATCTGTAGCGCAGATGAATAGAATTGAATTTGCTCATGCACAATCATGTTTTTGTTTGCATGTGTTCTTCAAATGTTCTAAAGTTTATGTGGGACATGTCTGAAAACTGTCTTGATCTAAGACTTTTCTTGTTGCCCATAGCAACCAATCAGAGCGCCCCTTTCCTTTTTTCAGAGCTATATATGGAATGAAAGGGAAATGCTGATTGGTTGCTATGGGCAACAAGAAAAGTCTTAGACCAAGACAGTTTTCAGACATGTCCCCTATGTCTTTTCTGTTTCACATGAATTTCTTTAGTACAATAATGAGTGACCACTGCATTCATATGCATATACTTGGTTAGGTGGCAATGCCAGAACTCCAAAACTTGAGCTGATAGGGGATCTTTTTCAGAATCAGCGCTCCAAACATACTTAAAAATGGTTCCAACTTTTAATGCATCAAAATGAGTGTTCCCAAGTGTTATCAATGACTCTAAACATCTAAATAGTGAATACTTAGCAGACAACCAGATACAGTCTCACAGGACAAACAAAACATTCCACCCCATGCTGCTGAGCCCAGAGGACTTTATAAAGAGGCCGGGAATTAATCACTCCTCTCCAAATAACACATAGCTTCACATCAGGTTGAGGAGTAATCTGCGTGATAGTTGTATTTGACGCAGCAAAGTAAGATGAACCCCTAGGACATATCAATAGCAATTCTTAAGAACACAATAGAGTCTTTAGTCTTATAAAGAAATGTAGGGCACCAGTACCATTTGGTTTGCAGCTTAAAATTCTTTTTCCAAGTTATCTCAAAAGCATTTTGTGCAAAAATATAAATACTTTGTTCCATTTATTCCTGCTCCAATGACTACTATACTGGGGACCTCCAGAAGCAACTGCTACTAAAAGCAGACCATACATAATTTAAAACTTGTTATCTTAAATAGTACTCCAGATCAATTTATTTTTTGGGCATATTTAATAAACTTTTTTATTTGTATTGTCAGACTCCATAGCTTCTGAGTTTGCAATTGACTCTGACATCGAAGGGATTTAATAGCTGGCTTCAGATATAATTCTGTATCAAAATGTCCACTGTATAACATTGCTGAAAGCTGCTGATGAAATGGGGACCTGTTCTGTGTCAGAGTCATTCACTGGATGTACTATTATGTCTTGCTGTGGTTTTAACAATACAATTATAATATAATAGTAGATCAATTTACTAACAGGGGTTAATGTCTTAATAAATATTGCACAGAGTTTTTATGCAGAAATTCACTAATTTTTGGGTATCAATTTAAATCTTCAGATCCTTACTTATACTTTTATACTTGCCATTGACTAGTCGATGCCTTCCAATTAACCTTGATATTAATCCCCCTAAGAATGCAGAACTTATACAATTGCATTTGTACAAGCCCAAACCTAACTGATCAAAGCTGCTGATCTGCTTCACTTAGTGAATAACATGCACACCGTACAGTAAATAAGCCCCTCAGGCTTTATGAACTCCCATCACTGCCACTGCTAAGTGATCTTTCCTTCATAAGTGTTCAATTTATTCATAGCATTGGAACTTGTCAACCTAATTTACAGAGTAGGTGTCTCATCAAATGAGCCAATCAAATAGGGTTGCAGTAGAGAAAAAAGTTTATCTCCATAATAAAATGCTTCAAACCCACGAAAGCTTCCTATCATACCAAATTAACAATTATATACCGTGCAATAAAGCACAATTACAGGGAGAAATCGGTCTACTCACATCTCAAAAGCGTCATACTTTTGTCTTTTTTCTCCTGATTAAATTCGTGTGATCTACCATGTTAAAACTAGCATCAGTAACCCTTTACAATGAGAAAAATAGACTGTACTGTCATTTTTCTCTTAGCAGCAATTGTGTTTTTTTTGTTGTTGTTTTTTTACTATGTTCCAAAGTAGAAGACCAGCTTGTCAATAGATAGATACTTAGCCCGTAAAACGTTATAAGAAGGGACATCAGGAAGATTCAGAAAAGTGGCATCTTTTCAGCACTTTGCAAAATATGTTCTTTAACCAGTATTGGACACATGCCTAACTTATGGAATTTAAATCACAAATAATTATAATAATGTATAACTTCTATCACACCACAAAATATAGACCCAGATTCAATTAATTATAGACTCCAGACCAGAGCTTTGTAATAAAGACTCAAAATCAGAGATGGTTTTAGTTAAAGCCTACCTCCAGTTATAAAGTTACTGATAAAGGACCAGCGTTTGTGGCAAGATGTTCAACAGCAAAATACCCCACACAATGCCTAAAACACAGATTTGTCTGCACCATAGTACACATAGACCATATACCATACCATAAGATATGCCATTAATGTCGGATAAGTGTGGGTCCCACCTCTGTGACCCGACCATATAAAGACACATAAAAGACATTGTGTATCATATCAATACTTGACTGCCCAACAATGTCTATGGTGGGTATACCCCTTTAAGTAATCTTAAACTTTTGCTGAACTATACAAAAACTCAAAACAATAAAAAATTTACATTTTTACATGCAATTTTTAAAATGTCTAACAACTATGAGATTGGTGAAATCGATTACTAACGAAGCTGGACATTTGATTTAGAATTTCCGGAAAAATCTTCACAGTTCTGCACGAAGTCGCAATTTGGGGTTTATTCGACCAGTGAACGACAGCGTGCTCTTTGTAATTGCACAAATGGCCGCGAGCACATTTGCGTATAAAATGGGGCAGAGAACTCTGGTGAGGAAGATATAGACACCCTCATGACATGCTGCAGACCGGTATCTCGAGTTTTCTGGACACTGGAAGTGGATCCACTGTGTAACCAACACACAAGTACCAAGCGATGGTGTAAGCCACGCCAGGGAACGGAATCTGAGTAGGCTCCCGGTTTTCCACCAGAACCCCCATTCTGATAAAACCCTATACCCCGCCGCAATACCCGACGGATGGCTACTTTGACGCGCGAGAAGTCTACCGGTGTCATTATAACCATACTCTGAAATACGAGACATTGCTTGCGGTGGCGCACCGAGTATATCGTATGTGCAAAATCGTCCAGGCATAGGCTCGTAGTCGGGGTCATTGATAAGTATCAGGGCAGGCGTGCTATGTTCATGGCTCCGTTGGACAGAGCAGAGGATGCGGTCATGGCATTGCGGAAGAGATTTGTGGTCAAGAGACCGAAGCGAGGAGACGATTACACGGAAGAATCAGGAGACGAGGCAATACGGGATCTGCTTTCTCAATAGACAAAGGCACTAAAGATCAGGCAGGAGCGGACGCGCGCCAAAGCGCCCAGGTGAAATAGAGGCAGTGCCCCGCAAATTGTACCCAGTTACCCCGTCGCAAACTGCCCCTTAACATAAAATCCACAAGAGCCCGGCGCGCAACACGCGCCTTAGATCACATAGGGAGCGCAAACGCCGTACGCAGGAGCTGCAGAAGAAACACAGGGAGCTAGGCCGAGTAAGTCAACTGGGTGCGCGGAGGGCGATTTGCGCCCTCCGCCCCCGAGGCACCCCCCCTGCAGCGGCGGCCTCGTCCCGGGGACCGGAGGCATGAGCTGCCCTGGGCGCCGCAGGAGGAATCGCGGGCGCCCGGTCGCCAACAGTACAAACCCCCCCTTAGCCTCTCCCCACTTCTCTGTGACCCTGGAGGAATCTCATTCCAGCAATCTCACGGTCCAAGGAATTTTGCCTCACTCCGGCTCCCACTATCTCTCCTCATGATACCAAACGCTCCTTCCGTCAATCAGGAAATACCGCCTACTCCCCCCCTTTATGGTCTTCATGTCCTAGGATCTCATTTACATTGAAGATGTTGGCGGCCCCTCCGCTCAAAGATGGAGGCTACTGATGCACTCTGGGTAAAAACTGTTCAGGACCCACACACACAGCCTCAACAAAGGCGATCATGGAAGAAGTTGGGAATTCGCATTGTGTGGGAATCCGGAAGTTTGTAGGCAGCCTGGATGATGCGGCGAGTACTTCAATTGGTCCTAAACTGTACCGGGAGCACCATTTTGTACAGGATTCTTCAGGCCCGGATATAATCTTCGGCCCGCTAGCCAGACCTTTTTCGCAGGGCTAAAACACCTGGGGAGGGTCAATTCTATTCTTGTCCGCTGGACTACAATGCTCGTGTGCGGATGCAATGCTGCCAGATACTTGTCCGCGTCTGTTTCCAAATGGGAACCATATCTTTGGGCAAAAGTATCCGCTGCCGGCACTCTCTGATGGTGGAGACAATTGTCAATGGAGGGCGGAGGATGCTGGCCATTAGTACGATTAAAAATGGCGAGGTTTCCAGTGGATTCCGACTCCAGAGGAAGTTTGTAATAGGAAAACTCCGCCCAAAGAATCAAGCTGGCCCATCATACCTGATCGAGCCGAGACAAATGTTCGTACAATAGCCCCCCCCCTATGATCGTGATTGTGATCCCTCTCCCACTTGGCGCCGTGTCTTCTGCGTGTGGTAGGCACGCCCGAAGGATGAAATCGAGTTTCACCTGCAACTCGAGACGCAGAGATGTGCCCCGCCCAGAACCTCGAACAGACAAACTTGGACCCCCGATCCCGACACAAATGTGCTGGCGGACACAGTCCGTGTAGGGGGCAGGAAGATAGTGGGAGAAAAAAACTGGCTGGACTGTCTGGCCAACCATGGGGGGCAGTATGGCAGCCACTGGCAACTGGATTAAAGTGCGCCATCTATCGAAAAAAAAAAACAGTCCGCGAAGCCACCCCAAGATGACCGTGTTGACCCGAAGAAGGAGCAGACAATCCGTTTACGCAAAAACCATCTGCCAACATAGTCCAAGGGGCCCAAGGGATGGGCAGAGGCTAGAGCAACCCGGGGTTTTGTGGCGAGGAGTCTTGTTACGAGCACAAGTAACGCAGGACTCTCAACCCCTCCCTCTTCACGAAATTCCTTGCTGTCCCCCAGCATGCTCTGGCCACCAATTAAAAACGAGAGATTAGAGGAAGGGATTTGCTTGCATCCTTGGTGACTCGTGCCCACAAGAGAACATGTCGTCCCATTTATCTAAATTCTCCTGCGGAGCGCAAGGAACTGACATAAGTCTATTCCCTGGATAAACCATTCGCAGCTCTACTTTATCAATCCGGGATCAAGGCTGTTCATGGAAATAACTATGTTGGGGCGTGCCCCCCACCTCAACCCAACGCCATCGCCAGACCATCTGGAGAGCGTCATCGGCCCTGAAAGTTCTTCTCTCGGCCGAAAATGACTCTGGAATTTGAAGCGCGAGAATAACCAGGGACCACTGGCTTGAACGTGGGTTGAGTCGTGGGTTGGGCCGATTGAGGTTATTGAAGATTTTTTATGGTACGGAGTAAATGGTGATGTAGCGAATCCCCCATATCAGCACCGATCTGCATATACAGCACACTCTATCTCTACACACTTGTAGTTAACAGCACGCAGAGTATCTCCCAACGCGTCCCCCCTTCGGCCCCAACTCTCGGCTACACAACGCATCACCGCGCTCTATACTATTACGCTATTTAAGACCAAAACGACGCGAGAGACCAACAAACGAGAGCTCAGGTATAGAGAAGCTCTCCGCTAACATTCACACAATCTACAAACGAATACTTTCACGACAAATACACTCTCCGTAATGGTCACGTAGCCTCATTAATTAAAAATTAGCGATAGCTAAACTAATCGAATAGAGAGCACAATGAAAACTTGGAGGTGGTACACGTCGAACAAGTATTTTCGAGCGAGATAGACAAGAGAGCAAACAGACAGGTGAACATCGTTGCACTTATGGAGAAAATAGGGATATCCCGTTCCTATTCTACACGTCAGAATTATGCGCCACCCCGAACGTAGGAGTGTGCATCCACCTCCAAACAGAATGGCTTCTCGGAATCTAGGACCTGGTCAGGACGGGCGCCAGAGGCGAAACAGGCATTGCGTTAAGTTGAGTTCAATTAGCCTTTTTCTCTCGGTTCGGCCTCTGACTGCGGTATCCACTGCCTAGGGTTGAGTTCATCTTGGTAATGCAATGATATGTGCCAACAAGGTAGAATAATGCAGGATAAACTGACGATAGTAATTCGAGAAGCCCAGGAAGCGTTAGTATACTCTTAGCCCACCGGCCCGGGCCCACTGCAAGACAGCCGACAACTTGGCAAGGATCCATCTGTAACCCGCGGGTTTCCGAGATGAACGTAACCAAGGAACGGTAGGCTGGTCTGGTTGAAGTAGACATTTTCTCTAATTTTTAGCGTTGAGGTGGTTGGCACGTAGCCGCTTCCAATACCCTAGCGGACATGTGAGCGATGAGTCTCCACATCACGGCAGAGAACACCAGGATGTCCGTCTAGTAGACCAGATCACACAGTAAAGGAGATCGGAAGTTATCGTTCACAAAATTCCTGGAAGACTGCTGGGCCTCTTGCACAGACCGAATGGCAATGACGAGATATTCAAAGTGTCCTCCCGTGGTGTTAAAAAAGCAGTCCTTTCCACTCATCCCCATCCCACTCTCTCGAATGCGGATTGAAGGTTAGGCCCCTCCGCAGGTCAAACTTGGAGAAAATTTTTGCTATCCGCGAAGCCGGTAAAACAGTTATCCGTGATCACGTCAAGGATAGCCGGTTTTTTCCACGTCCTGTGATTTTAAGGCCCCGATAGTCGATACAACGGCGAAAAGAGCCCATCTTTCTTCTGCAACGAAAGAAAAAGACTCCCTCCGCCCGCCGGGGAAGGCGTGATTAGCATATAAAGCCCTTCTTGCAGGTTGTCCAAGTAGGTCGACATGGCCTGGGTCTCCGGAACCGACAGTGGGTAACACCCTGCCCCAGGAGGACTGGCTTCCCGGCAGAAGATCGATAGTGGCGTCATAGGGCGATATGCGGAAGGCTCCCGGCCTGCTCTCACGAGAAGAACCATCCCATGCTGTAATACCCCGTTCTATTTTCCGTAGGCAAACCTGGCAGAGCCTGGAGGACGTTTGGGAAGGAACGGAGAGCGCACACGCGCGCAGGTGCCCACCAGACAATAGTTATCCAGCAGTCAGGTCCCCAGCGCACGACCTCGCCGGGTGTTAATCCAATTAAGCTAAGGGCATTGCTCTGCAGCCAAACTGGAGCCCCAACAAAGGATCGCAGAGGAGACCGAGACAGTACATAGAGGGAGTATCTTCTCTTCTCCATATGCAGGGCACCACGGGGAGGGTCCCGGCTTGTGTCCTGTACACGGTAACCGTATGTCAACTCCTAAGCGCTCCCCCTGTGACTGAGGATATCTCAACGCGGCTTTCTCAAGACTAACACAGAAGCTGTGTAAAGTGGATACAAGGGCGGCGTGGATAAAGAGTTCCCGTCGGAACCGGTAGTCCCAGGAACGCAGGACCTGGAAATACAAGAACCAAGGATCAAGTCCTGAATCTTCCACCTGCATAGTCAGGCGTGGGGATGAAGAAGTTCTCACCTAGGTGATGCCACCCCATAGTGTTGAGCGATTTTTATTGAAAAGCTGAAATCGGCAATGTTTTATATGGTGATTCACCAAATTCCAATCAACATGGCAAAAATAAAGAGGTTTTAAATCCTGAGCTCAACTATTAAGATCGCGCCTTTTTCGGCGCTTCTGTAATTTGTGCGGCCAGCCAAATCAGATTACAGAATAGAGCATGTAGGAAAGTTTTTGCGACGACATGACTGTGATTTTTAATGGTTGCGATTTTCTGGAAAAAATCAATGACCCTCCCCCCATCGTTTTACATAGGAACAGCGTTTCCTGTTTCAGCCCCTCAGTGTCTCTCAGCGTCTCATAGGATAGGACCCTGCGCTCTCCTGGGCCCAAACAGCTAAGTCAAAATTGTCTATTTTCCTGCACAGAGAAACCTCTACTATTAGCTTAACCTTCCAAATTAGTTACTATTTAGAGATTTGAGATTTTAAGTAGTTACTAGAGAAATTTTAAAAAAGCAGCATCTACCCCTGTAAATTCACGGACGGGGGAGCAAGGGGGGGCCCCCGCTGGCGAACACATGACAAGCTCTATCTATAAAGATCACTGATGAAGTTCACACAAGACTTAGTGTAGACATTTGGAGTGTATTATCATTTATTATTAAAATTTGCTATTGCAATATTTCCTGGATATTGGGCATGCCTGAACTTATATTGGATACACAACATTTCTAGTAACTCGAAGGTCTCTTTAGTTAGGTGCAAACTCCACTTTTAATTATCAGTATACATTATCATATTGGTCAATTTTAAAATTTTAACCCATTACAACCATGTGACTGTGCATATATCCATCTTGCAAGTTAAAATACAATCCATAATCTTGTCTAGTCAGCACGAAGTGTTGATTTTGGTTGCCAAAAGTACCGTGTATCCACACACGAAAACAAAAACAGTTTACGTGTTTGTTTTGACATTTAGCGCACCCAGACATTGTTCATTGACCCCAGCATCCACATAAATCTAAAACAGCTACAATTCTATATTCTCACCCACAGGTCTGAAAATAAAGTTGCGCAAAAATACCGTGTATAATACGAAACATAACAGTTACTTGATTTTTGACTTTTGCACACCCCCCAGCATTGTTTTCATTGACGCAGCATCCAGAATACTTAAAAACAGCAATTCTATATTCACCACAGGTGATTGAAAGGTGCAAAAATACCTTGTACATAACGAAAACATAACCATTTTTACGTGTTTTTTTTGACTTTGTCACACCCAGCATTGTTCATTGACGCAGCATCCACGTAAATCTAAAAACACACAGAAGTCTATATTCACCACAGTTGAATAGAAAAGAGCAAAACTACCGTTTATTATACCAAAACATAACAGCTACGTGTTTTTTGACTTTTGCCACACCCAGCATGTTCATTGACGGCAGCATTAGTACATCCACGTAAAAACTTAAAACAATCAATTCTAAATTCCCCACAAGGTTGAATTGAAAGGTGCAAAAAATAATTTTTTTATTTTTTACCGATTAATTTAAACCAAACAAAACAGTTACTGTTTTTTGACTTTTGCACACCACGCATTGTTCCTTTGACGCAGCATCCACAAAAATGTTAAAACAAGCAAATCTAAATTCACCACAGGTGAATTGGAAAGGTGCAAAATACCGTTTATTATACGCAAAACATAAACAGTAACGTGTTTTATTTTGACTTTTTGCACACCCAAGCATTGTTTCAATGAATGCAGCAACCAGTAAATCTTAAAACAGCAATTCTATATTCAACCACAGGATAATTGAAAGGTGCAATAAATAGGGCCGATTTATCATACTAAAACATAACAGTAACGTGTTTTTTTGACTTTGCACACCCACATTGTTCATTGACTACAGCAACATCCACGTAAATCTTAAACAGCACATTTCTATATTCACCACGTGAATTGAAAGGTGTCAAAAAATAACCATATTATTATACCAAACATAACAGTTTACGTTTTTTTGACTTTTTGCACACCCATAAAATTTTTATTGACGCGCATCCACGTAAAATCTTAAACAGCAATTCTATATTCCACCACAGGTGAATTGAAGGTGCAAAAATACCGTTTATTATACTAAAACATAACAGTTACGTTTTTATGACTTTTATTGCACACCCAGCAATTTTCATTGACGCAGCATCCACTTAAATCTAAAACATCATTTCTATAATTCCACCACAGGTGAAATGAAAGGTGCAAAAACATAACCGTTTATTATACCAAAACATAACAGTTAGGTTTTTTTACTTTTTGCACACCCAGCATTGTTTCATCTGACGCACATCCACGTAAATCTTAAACACCGCAATTTTATATTCACCACAGGTGAATTGAAAGGGCAAAAAATACCGTGTTATCATCACGAAAACATAACAGTTCACGTGTTTTTTGACTTTTGCACACTCCAGCATTGTTCATTTGGACGCACGCATCCAACGGTAAATCTTAAAACAGCAAATTCTATATTCACACACACGAGGTGAAATAGGAAGTGGCAAAAAAACCTGTATAATTATACCAAAACTAACAGTTACGTGATTTTTTTTGTGACTTTTGCACACCACAGCATTGTTCCCCCATTGACTCAGCATCCATACGTACACTTAAAACAGCAATCGTATATTCACCACAGTGAACTGAAAGGTCAAAAAATACCGATTTAACTATGACCAAAACATAACAGTTTACGTGTTTTTTTGACTTTTGCACACCCAGCCATTGTTCAATGACCAGCATCCACTGTAAATCTTAAAACAGCAATTTTATGATTCATACCAAGGGTGAATTGAAAGGTGCGAAAAAAATGCCGTTTATAAAATACCAAAACAAACTAGTTAACGTGTTTTTTATGCTTGTTTCACACCCAGCATTGTTCATGACGCAGCATCCAACGTAAATCTTAAAACAGCACCTAATTCACCACAGGAGAATTCTGAAAGGTTGCAAAAAATACCGTTTTATTATACCAAAACCCTAACAGTTACGTGTTTTTTGACTTTGCACACCCAGGTTTTGTTCTTGATGCAGCATTCCACGTAAAACTAAAAACAGAAATTCAATATTCACCACAGGTGAATTGAAAGGTGCAATAAATACCATTTATATAACCAAAACATAACATATACCGTGTTTTTAGGACTTTTTAGCGCCCAGTCCAGATTTCGTTGATATCTAAGGAACATCCCTTGCAGTTACTTTAGAATCTCAGCAATTTTTGTTTGATTAGAGGGATATGAGAATAGCAGTGATTTGCCCGACTTTATAATAAGAGACTATATCCCAAAACTATTCCAAACCATTCCTCAAAATTATATATTTCTGAACATGGAGCGAAATCGGGCACAATGTGGTAAACGAGCGCAAGATGGGGGAGCCTTAGATAAACATAGATGGTAGTAAGGTGACGTATAGAAAGGGTCTCCTTCCAGTGAGGTCGACATACACCATTGCCAGCTGTATTCGTCAGTTTTCAGCTACGAGCAGGCCCTAGATTAAAAACCCATCAGCTAGGAGACTCGATAATGGCTTGTGGTTTAATCTCAAAGGTAACAAACATCGTCCCATCTGTCCTTCAGTGTGGTAATGCAAACCTGCATCTAGCAGTCATACCGATCGCTCGCCTTCCCTCTGGCAGTCAACGGCCACAAATTTCGTCAACAAAGCATCATCATCAGCATCCCGTTACCAAACATGAAAGCAGCCCAAATGTCAACACGTGTACCCACCACTGTGGCTATAAACTCCTTTGTCCTGCGGACCCCTTTGTGTATGACAGAAATATTATTACGGTTTGGGGTCAGAAGGCATGATAAAAAGATCAAGAGGATGGATTTAGACTGACCAGACGCCATATACAACTGAACCATCAGAGGCGATGAAGAAAGCCGGACAATTCGGCAAAAATCCCGGGCGTCCGGCAACCGCCCTTGCAGTGCCACTTGCTTGTAGCCCGCAGCTTCTGGAATTGGCAGAAAAGTCAGAGAGACCAGTCACCCTGTGTATGATGATGGAAGAATGATGACCGCACACCATTCTGCGGATCCATCCTGGTCTTTTCCACAAATTATGTCCCTTTCCTGCAAGACAGCCTTTACAACAAGGATGGACTAGGAGGAAGACGAATGGGGTATTGTCAATACTGGTTACCCCCAACGCCACACAAAAAAGGCGTCGGAGAGAGGATTGGCGGTCTCAGAAGATACCGCTCGATAATTGATTCCGCCATCCACGGTTCAGCGCATATTGATAAAAAACTCCCGCTCCTCGCTTATTCTGCCCTTCAAAAATGTCCAGGACCTCTCAAGCCTGGGCCTTACTTGTGACAATGCCTCTGAATCCCCACCAGCAAATGTCTAAACTGCCACCCAATTTGGCCGTAAGATGCATAGAGTAGTAGGAGGCAAGAACCTTAAGTGGTTAAGCCACCACCAACAATTTCTAGTTCGGCAGTTCAAACAGTGCAAGGATAGCGAATGCATGAGTATTGAAAATGTAAATGACAACACACCTCGACGAAACGAAGGCCACCAATCCACTTGACAACAATAATCCCTCTGACCCGTCTCCCAGTCCGCCACCATCCACCTCCGCCAGCCACCAAAGCGTTCCTCAGCTGCCCATGTCTCTACAGAGTCAACGGATTCAGGGATCAGCTCTCTCTGAATCAGCTTTCAGCCACTCACCGACGCCCGAGTAACCACCAGGCCACCACAGAGACCCCATCCAGGCGCCTTCTCTCTTCCCCAGTTTGACGACCTGCACGCCTGAACAGAATCCGACCATTCAAGCATCCAGCCTTCTGTCTTCCAGGTTTTGGGAGCAGAAAGAAACACTTTAAAATCCAGACCACAAACCATCCCAAAGCCAAAAGCCAGAATATCGGCATTGCCAGGCTTTTGGCCTATGGAGAAATGTTGCCTTTCCGCTGGGACACGAATGGGTTCGCGCCACTCATGGCCCTGCCTGCCCCCAAAACCCAAGATGCCAGCAGGACAGTCGACAATTCGCTTTTCCATAAAAGCCGTCCCGCCCTGGCCAGCCACCGTGTCCACATCTAAATTTCTTCGAAGCGCCGTTGTTCCCTGCATCTGATTTGTCCAAAAGTCCATCTGACCACCGACACAATGGACTAGTGTAAGCAACGCGAGCCAAAGAGGATCCTCCTAAAACTTCAGCGATGACAATCTTCACAGGGTGAGCATGGTGAGTTAAGATGTCTCTGTGGGGATGACGGAGCGTCTCTCATGATCTGCGCATCCCGGCTCATTCAAAACCGCAGGCATGGTGCAGTGGTTCTTTCCCCCAAGGTCCATCTGGTGGCAACACGTCCCAGGAAGAACCAGAGGGGCCGTGTTTGAAAAGAAATCTGCCTTGAGGACCGTACCACACACAGGCAGAGCTGGGTACATGCCACTAAGCATCGAGACGAGACGCGCTATGGCTATGGGTGACAGACCTTTGTGCCAGTCAAGGCGTGTTAGTAGCGCTAAGGCGAAATCATCTTGCTTGGCCGTCTTCCTTAAGATCGTGAACCAGTAGGCACATTCCCAATCCTGGCCAAATTATGACATAGAACCTAGTCGTCCAGCCAAAAATTACCTAAAGACTACCCGGGTCCTGGCTTCTCTGCTTGAAGAAGGCTCTAGTTCCTTGAGTTTCGCCACTTCCACCGATCGCCAGCGACCCTGCTGTTCGTCCCGCACTGAATCTTCTTGCATCGCTCGAGCTCGGCCTCGCCCGTCAACCGTCTCATTGGTTGACTTGGCAATACACGCTGTGAATTCCACCCTCCACATTGCTACCAGCGATGTGGCCAGCAGCGCAATGCCATTACGCCGTACTAAAGTACACATGGCCTGACAATCAAGCGTGCGGAGCCACGGGTGTGTTAGAACCACCGATGAAGTGGAGGCAGTTGATAGATGCACTGCAACCACCAATGCCAGTTTTTGAAGAAGCCATCCAAAAATAAGGTCAAGTGCGGGACCATGCCCTTGTCAGCGATGAGCATTTGAGTGTGGTGCTCTTAAAGTTCTGGAACGATCGTAGGAAACACTCTGAACCAACAGGTCCTGCCCATGCGACGGGTGCAAGGTATAACCGTGACACAGGATTCATACAACGGAGCCCCTTTCTCTCCGTCAAATCTGCACAAGGCCCGACAGTTTCACAATTTCATTTCATCGTGTCAATTCATTACATTAGCATTGTGTTCGGAGGTCCAGAGCTAAGTGCAGAAGGTGGAGCAATCAGCTCACAGGGTGCAACATCTCAGGCAATTCAGACTGATGCTTGAAGCTTGTGCCGGATGTCAGAGGAGTAGGAGGAGAAGGAAGAGTGTATTCTCCAAATACACCGTATGTTATCCAGCGTCCTCCTGCCTTGGAAAGAGTTTTGTGCTCTGCGAAATATTTGAGGGGGAGAGGAAGATGAGGAAGATCATTTTGCTAGTTCCGCCTCACCCAGAGGCTTAGGGAAATACAAGGCTCCATCTCACCACGATGAGCTGCTACATAGATCTGACCTGCCATTTCCCTCCAACATTGATCCTTCCAGCATAATAAAGGAGGCCATCAAAATGCGAACAACAGTTACGGTTGAGGCACCCACTGGGATCCTCCGGTACAAAACAAACATCAGCACTTCCTCCACCCCCACCCAAAAATAGAGTAAAATGCAGTAAATGGAGACCCTTGCTGATTTGAACAACTGAGATGCGAACTCTGTATGCATCTGCAATCACATCACGTATCCCCCAAGTTCACGGTGGAACAAACATCGAGACGACGTACAGCATTAGAGGATGCCCAAGTTATGCGTATGCGGCATATCAGCAGGCAAGGTGCGGAAGCCTAATTGTTGACCTCTGGCAATCGATTGTTTTACCACCACACCAAAGCATGCAATGCAGGTCACGACGATCCAACACGACATAGATACAGCTTTAATATATTTGGTGCAAATCTGACAATCTCGCTTCTCAAAACACCGATGTTTATGAGACTGACGTTTCCGACCCAACATATACATCTACTGGGTTATTCCAAAATGGACGAATTGCCCCAGAGCTGGCTCGTCACGCCATAGAGGTGTTTGTGCCTTGCCCACAGCCCTGCGTCACATATACTGTGTGCTTACCTTCAGACAACAAGCTGGAGGTTTCATTACAGACAAACGCAACCGGCTTTCCAACAGATTTTGGATCGTTTATTGACTATTCACAAGATGAAATTAAGCAGGCATGGAATCTCTGATGAATGTGTGGCCCCAATATAGGCCGAGACGGTCCCCTGAATTATTATTGTCCGGTCTACTTCACATTCCTTTTCAAACAGAAAATGTCCCCTTCTTAGAAAACTTTTTTTTTAAATATGATCATTGATCTTACTGCAATTTTTATTCTCTTTTTCCTCTTTTTTAATTTCTCTTTGGCTTGTGAGGATGACTTTAAAATGACAGCAAGGTTTTCATGACAACACCGTATATTCCGATTTAACTTACACTTTATCTTAAGAAGTTTACCGCATTGTCAATGGTTATGAGGTCATGTTGGCTGTGAGAGATACAGCTATAATTATTTTCCTTTGCTAACAAAATTGTGTCATCTGATTTGCATTTCTACCCTCACAAATTTTTTTAATAGTAGGCTAGAAGTCCATAATTATGATTTTTTTGGGGTCATTTAGCAGTAAGATACAGGCAATAATCATGGTCCTTTGAGAACAATGAAATGATGGCTTGCTAAATGTGCATTATACTCCCTCAACTCAAGTTAATAACAGAGTGTAGCTTGAGAGAAAGGTCAATTTTTTTATAAGTTTTTTTGTCGATGCTGCTTAGAATGAAATGAGCCATCCAATATCTACAGGTCCCTGATTTATCAAAAAAATGTTGAGTTTTCTTAACAGACATTTTTTCTTCACGAATTGACCAAAGTGGCTCCAAGGGTCCTGCTTTGGAATTTTTGGGGTTTCAATTTGACTTTGAAATGCAGGCAATACTACAGTCACCTATTCCTAAATAATGTTGTTTCTAACAGACATTGTTCAAAACAAATTGTCCAAAGGGGATCAGGGTCCATCGCTTTATGAGAATATTTTGGGGGCATTTATCTTGCTTTTACAAGGGATAAGCAGCTATAGCAACTATCCGGTCCTAATTCTAAAAAAATGTTGTTTCTCTAAACAGTCATTTGTATCATCAGAGCAATTTTCCAAGAGTGGCTCAAGGGTTATGGTGCATGTCAGAAACAGGAATACGGTAGGACACTGTTAATTGACACATAATAGTGCAAAGAAAATGACTGTTTATGCCAGAATACTTTAACATAGCTATCAATCCCTCGTTTTGAACGCCCCATTAAAATATACAATGAAAAAAAAGAGAAACATAAAGACATTATGTGTATCCATTCCTATTATTAACAAAGTGTGTTTTCTATGAATTAAACTACTAAAAAACTTGCATGTACAAATAGCTGGTAAAAAAATAATTCCTCCCTTGAAATTGGTTTACAAGGGAGGTACAAGGAAAACTATGAGGGCCGGTTGAGTTAAAGGTTTATTCAGAGGACAGGAGTATGGAGCACGTCTGACAGTAGAACAAAGTTACAGAAGACAATTTCCTCAGCACTGTTGAGTTAAAATGAGATAAAGAATGACCAAGCATAAATGGGACCTGGGGTAACATGAGCGTTAACCACAGTAATTTCCAAGATGAAAGCCATCCCAATGTGCCGCACCTAACATAAACGGTAGGTACAAGCGCTACGCGAGTGCTTGACTGTGAACTGAGGAAGGCTGGAGTTCCTCACACTTCCGCTTTCCGCACACTGCTGTCCCATCACGACTAGAATTTTTGTTGCTATATGCTGCGTCATCAGGGCATTTTAACCTGTGTGTTAATAAGATAAGACGGACGCCAGCCTGGGTCTCAACACTCACCCATGCCCACTGGGTAACTCCGACTCCGGCCCTGTGTCAACTCTGTGCACAGGACCATGTTTCTGAGTCAAATTCAGTTTCAACTGAATAATGTGAGGTTGAAAGACACCTTTTTCCCGGCAACTTCATTTGAGGGTAGTCGTTGTGGTTCAAAAGTGATGTTGATGAGATGTAGTCCAGGACGTGTTGTGGCCCTATGGACAGGACAGTATATGGGTCCAGTGGGTCAACTAAAATGGGGTGGTGTGTAAGACTCTCTTCCTTTTTCCTGGCACTTTTAAACTGTGGGTCAGAAGTTTTAATGTGTCATTCTGTCTGCGGTACAGGATCAGAAAGATAGTTGTCCATTTCAACTAAAATGGTGGGTTGTTAAAGACTCCTTTTTTGCGGCATTTGTTTAATCTGGGTCATCGCAGGTTTTCGGTCTCATGCTGCGATTCCAGGACAGATATTCCATGTCCATTCAAGTAACATGATGGTTTCAAATCATACTGCCTTCTGGCACTTTTTTAAATTGTGGTTGTATGCAGGTTTAAGGGTCATATCTGTGGTACAAAGACAGGGATTAGTGAATGGGTCTTGATTTTTTTTCTGTGACTTATCACTAAGTGTTTTGCCCTAAAGATGTTAGCACGTATCCAATTGACTGTTGTGGAATGTTAATGTTCAGATCACCAGCCTTGTATTGTGGTGTAATTAATGAAGGTGTGTGATGCTCTCTCCCCCATAGACTTTAAATTAATATTGCGCTCTTAAATTCGATGCCTCTACTACGAAAAACCTTATCGATAGCTCCGACAAACGACTATCGATCTATCTCGATAGCCAACAGCAATCGCTCAAACATACTCCCAACATAGCCTGGAGGAGCGGGCATTTCCCGACGATGGGTGGCGAAGCGGACAGCTCCTCTGAAAATGATCCGGACTGCGCAGTACAGACATAGCTTCTGTGCGTCCCGATCGGGATAGATTCCTGCTCAGAAATGTGGACTTGATCACCTGCAGGGTTTCCTCCCCGGATGGTAGAGGAAGCGGAGTGGAGGCCTCTGGAACACCGGAACCAGGAGTGGCAGAGAAGGCGGGGTCCGCGCCAGGGTCGCGATCTTGGCGGAGCTCTTCTTGCCCCTCTGGCGAAGCGCATAGTCAATGCGAGATGGCCAGGTGGAATCATTCGCTTAAAGAGGATGTCAAATCTCTTTGCGGCAAGGGCGTCCTTGATACTCGCTGAAAGGCCTTTCTAAAGGTGGCGCGCAGGCGTCGTCATTCCAGACAAACTCTGATGCCAGGGTGCGAAATTGTACTGCGAACCCCCTCTCCGACGAATGTTTCCCCTGGCCGTAGGTTCAAGAGTGAGTCTCGCAGTAAGAATGCGTCGGCTGGCTCCTCGAAGACACTGCGGAATTCAGCGGAGGAAGGCAGGTAGATCCGCAGTCACAGGACGCGTCCTGTCCCATAGGTATTGTTATGTCCCAGGACCAGGGGCCTTCCCGGGACAACAGGCTGACCACAAACGCCACCTTGGAAACGTTTCAGACAGGAATTGTCCCCCATTAACTCAATGTGCATGTGGTGCAACTGGGTGAGAAAACCCCTGCATAGCTTGGGATCACCGTCAAATATGGCAGTCAGCGAGAAACGGAGCTTGGGTCCCAAACGGTATCCAGTGGAAATCCGCCAGAGCGGGAGCGGCCACGGGAGGAGGTGGGAGGTTGCTGCTAGGGGCGGTGGAGCGAGCAGTGGCAACATGGCGGTCAGCTGATCCGCTGTTGCCCCTCTGGGCCAGTTGCTGAGACTGTCGGGTCACCACGGAGAGAGGTTTCGCCAACACTGGGCAGCGGACCGATTGGTGGATCCATGGCCGGATCTTACTGTTACGGTTCCGGACCGCGGAAGTGGATCACTGGACCACCACACAGCGATGGGTGTAAGCCACCGCCAGGGAACGGAATCCTAAGTAGGTCCCGTTTCCAACCAGAAGCCCGGTGCAAGCGGATGGACTTGCTGCAAGCGGGAGTCTATACAGGTCCGTTTTTTTTACCCCTGACAGTGACTTGCTTGCGGTGGCAGTCCGAGAAGTATAAGCGGTGGTGCAAAATCGTCCAGGACCAGGCTCGTAAGCGGGGTCAGGAGAAGGTCATGGGCAGGCGGCTATGGTTCGTGGTCGTGGACAGAGCGCGGTCAGGGCAGGCGGCAGAGACCAGTGGTCAAAAGACGGAAGCGAGGATAACGGTAACAACAAACGGTAGATCAGGACGAGGCAATAGGGAACGCTTTCCCTTCAATAGGGCAAGGCACTAAAGATCCGGCAGGGAGCGGGTCGGAAGCGCGCCAGCGTGAAATAGAGGCAGTGGCCCGGCAATTTACCCAATTAACCGGCGCACTGCCCCTTTAAATCTCACAGAGCCGTCGCGCCCGCGGATGCCGCACTTATAACACAGGAACGCGCTGCGCCGACAGGCTAGAAGGCTGCAGGGACAAGGAGCGCGGCCGGGTAGTAACTGGGTGCGCTGGAGGGCGAGTGCGCCCGCCGCCCCGACATCCCGGGAGCGGCGGCACTCGTTCCCGGGGACCGGGGCAGAGTCTGCCCGGCGCCCCGCTAGGAGGGATCGCGGGCGCCGGTTCGCAACACAGACATGAATCCAATCAAGAGACCGGTCGGGCTTCTCGTGACGTCACAGGAACTATAAATAAGGATGGCCAACGCTCTCTCTCCTCCCACAGTCTCTTGTAGTGCCCTGATCATAAGCATCCATCTGCTGCTGCTGCTGCATAGCTCTCACTCAAAGTAAATTGCTTTTATCAGCGATAAAGTTGAATTTGGCACGGTATTTACGTTGATCGGATTTTTTAGATCACGCGATAATTTAGGTTAAAAATCTGATGCAATAATCTATTAATAATCGCGCCATTTTGGCGCTTGCCTGTCATTTTTGGCGGCCTGCAATCAGCTTACAAATATAGCAGGGTGAGATGTGTGTGCTACGTCATGAATGGATGTGTATGGTTGCGCTTGGCTGGAAAATTACATGACCTCTGTTTTACATTGAACAGCCCTTCCTGTTCATGATCAAGTGTCTGTCAGCGCTCATAGCAGTAGGACGTGCCGCTCTGCCTCTGTCCAAACAGCTCAGCCAAAAGCTCATCGAAATTATTCTTTTTCTTTCACAGAGAAAGCTCAACTGTTAGCTGTAAAATCCTTTAAACTTAGTATGATCAGAGATTTGAAGATTTTATGTAGTTAGGTAGAGAATTTTAAAATGAGCATCTACCGCTGTAAAGTCACAGGGGGAGAACGGGGAGGGGGTGGGGGGGGCCCGCTGGCAAACACAGACAAGCTCTTTAAAGAATACTGTATATAAGTCACCGCAAGACTTAGTGTAGACATTACACTGCAATAGCTTTATTATTAACGAGTGTTTCTATTGAAATATTTCCTGGATATTGGGCAAGCCTGAACTTAGATTAGGATACACATCTTTTCTGACGTAACTTGCAGGTCCTCTTTTGTTAGGTGCAAAACTCCACTTTTTATTATCAGTATACATTTCAGATAGGTGTTCTTTTTCAATTTTTGCCCATTCCAGCTTTGTTGATATAGCCACCTGGCAGTTAAATTAGAAATCCAGCAATTTTGTAGTCAGCACAGGTTTATATGTGCCAAAATACCTTTTATTATCGCAAATACATTTCAATACCGTGTTTTTTGCACTTTGGCGCAGTACAGCTTTGTTGATAGAGCATACTTTGCAGTTAAATGTGAACACACATGGCAGCAATTTTGTAGTCACCACAGGTGAATTGAAAGTGTCAAATCTTTTTATTATCTGAATACATTTCAGATAACTTTTTTTTTCACTTTGGCCACTACAGCTTGTTGATAGAGCTACTTTGCAGTTAAATGTGAATACAGCAATTTTGTAGTCACCACAGGTGAATTGAAAGGTGCCAAAAATACCTTTTATTATCCGAATACATTTCAGTATAAATGTGTTTTTTTCACTTTGGTCATTCAAGCTTTGCGTTGAATAGATCTACCTTTGCAGTTAAATTAGAATCCCAGCAACGTTGTAGTCACCACAAGGTGTACTGATGGTGCCAAAAATACCTTTTAGATATCCGTATACATTTCAGAACAGTGTTTTTTTTTTTTTTTCACTTTGGTCAGTCAGCTTTGTTGATAGATCTACTTTGCAGTTAAAATTTTGAATCCAGCAATTTTGTTTTGATTTGAGGGATTTGAGAATAGAGCTTGTGATTTGCCGTCTTTTATAATAAGAGACCTTTCCAAAACTCCCCTTCCATACCTTCTAAAATTTTTATATTTCTGAACATGGAGCGAAATTCAAGGTGGTTAAGCGAGCAAAGAGGGTGGTAGGGACATGGATGTAGGGTACGATCAGTAGAAGGTGCTCTTCCAGTTCTGGCTACACACACCAAGGCATCGCCAGCGAATCGTCAGTTGCCAGGAGCGTCAGGCCTGTCATCGCTGTGTCAGCAGGCCCTGTGATACTCAGTAACGAACAGCATCGCCAATCTTGATCTTCTGTGGTTAATGCAACCTGACATCCCAAGCAGTCTTAACTCCTCTCCTCCAGTCACGGCCACAAATGTCGTCACCTACAGAATCATCAAGCATCCGTCCAACATGAAGCAGCCCAAATGTCCAACTCGTGTACCCCACCACTGTGGATAATCCATTTCCCTGAAGACCTCTTGAAATGACAAAATGCGGGTTTGGGTCAGAAAGGCAAGTTAAATAGATCAAGAGGCCAAAGAGGATGATTTTCTCTGCTCCTTGACTCTGACGCCCAGTTACTGATGCCGGTCATCGGCCAAAAATCCCGGCGTGTTCGGCAACGCCTTGCAGTCCCTCTTGCTTGTAAGCCCCGCAGCTCCTGGATGCAGAATTCAGGACGACAAAGTCACCTGTGGGTCTGATGATGATGATGACGACACATTGCGTGATGCCAACGTGGTCTTTTCAGTCAGAATTTGCTTGCGAGCGCTTCATCCACTGGACGAAGAAGAGGAAGACGATGGTGTAGTGTCAGTACGGGTCCCCCCCGCGCCTCAAAAAAGGAGAGGGATGTCGCAGAAGTCCGCTGACATGATTCCGCCAGCCACGGAGTCAGCGGAAACCCCGCTCCTCGTTTATCCTCGCCGTCAAAAAGGTTCCATGACCTCTCCAAGCCGGGCCTTCTATCTTTTGACCAAGCCTCTGATTCATCACCCAGCGATGTCATTATATGCCATGCCGCTTTTGCCATAAACGCATAAGTAGAGGCAAAGAACTTAGGTGTTTTAAAAACCATCACCAACATGTCAGGTCACATGCAGCGAATGCATGAGTTGAAAAGGAGGGCAACACTTTGGCCCAAAAGGCCTAGACCTCGACGCCGGGCCTCCAACACCACTGTCACACTACCACCCTCTCTCTCCGCCTCCTCCTCCTCTCCCGCCACCACCAATGGCGTTTCTTCAACTGCCCATGTCTCTCAGAGTCATGATCAGGGATCAGCCTCCGCTTCAGCCTCCACTGTCGCCCGAGTACCACCAGCACCACCAAAGACCCATCCCTAACCCCTTCTCCTCCCACCAGTTTGACGACTGCACTCCTGTACAAGCGGCAAGTCTAGCAAAAAAAAAAAAAAAAAAAAGCCCCCAGCCTTCTGTCTTCCAGGTTGGGGAGCAGAAAAAAAACTTTAACCCAAACCATCGAAAAAAAAGCCAAAAGCCTAAATGTTCCGGCATTGCCAGGCTTTTTGCCTTGGAATTGTTGCCTTTTCCGTCTGGTGGACACAGATGGGTTTCCCGCCGACGTCATGGCCCCCTTGCCTGCCCCCAATACTAATTGCCGAGCAGCATTTCTTTGCCAGAAAAGCCGTCTCTGTCCCTGGCCAAGCCACGTGGTCATCTAAAATTTCAAGCGCTTTTCTGGGCTATCTGTGGCCGGAAAAAGTCCATCGTGACCACCGACACATGGACTAGTAAGCACGACCAAAGGCCGCTATATCTCTTGTGATATGCTCACTGGTGAGCTGGGGTGGAGGTTCTCTCTTGGGGGTGAACGGTAGCTCTCAGGATCTAGGCCACGCATCTTCAAAACCGCAAGATTGTGCAGGGTTCCTTTCGCCCCAAGTCCCTGCTGAGGCATCATGGTGCCCATAGAAACCCAGGCCGTGTTGAAATTAATCTGATCTTGGAGAACCGTCCACACACATGTCAGAGCTGTGGACGGCTCTCCGCAACGAGACCTCGAGCGCTGCTTGGGTGACAAGGAACCTTGTGCCAGGCAGGTGGTGTGCGATAACCGGGGGCGAAATTCTGCTGGCTGTGTTGCCCTTAAGATTCGGTAGGCCTGGAGCACATCCCTTGCCGGCACATGTCATGAACCTTGTCGTCCAGAAATTTCTAAGAGCTAACCGGTCTGGACTGCCTGCTGAGGAAGGCTCGAAGTCTAAGTTGGGCACTATCCGCCGTTCGCTAACCCTGCTGTTCGTCCCGCCTGCTTGCGTTGGCAGCGTCAGCTTGGCCTCGCCCGTCAAACCGACTCATTGTTGAACGTAGCAACACGCTGGAATATCCACCCTCGCCGACATGCTCCAGCGATTGTGGCAGCACTCAATGCCATTACGCAGTACGAAGTACACATGGCCTGACAAGCAGCGGTGTGGGACCCTTGGTGGTGTCTAGCCACCGAGAGTGGAGGCAGGTGAAAAGAGCTCTGCACTGCACCATCCGTGCCAGTTTTGAGAAGCCACAAAATGGTCAGTCAGGACCATGTCATTGTCAGCATGAGCATTGTGGTGAACTTAGTTCTGGAACGATCGTTGGACACTCTGAAACAACAGGTCCCGCCAGCGACGGAGGGAGTGAGGAAACGGACACAGAAGCGGACGCCGAAGCCTTTCACTCCATCAAATCCACTATGCCCGACAGTTTTCACAATTTCATATCGGCTCTTCATTAGGCAGTGGGTTCGGGGTCCAGGGCTTAAAGTGCAAGGTGGGGGGCGCATCAGCTCTCAGGGTGCATCATCTCAGGCAGAGTCCAGGGGCTGTTTCAAGCTTTGCCGGAGGAAGTAGCGGAGGAGGAGGAAGGAAGTATTCCTAGACAACCGTGACGTTACCGTGACGTCCCTGCCTTGGAAACAGGTTTGGCGCGAATTTGAGGCGGTGAGGAGGAAGAATGAGGAAGATCAGTTTGCTAGTGCCCCTCGACCCAGAGTGCTTGGGAAATCAAGGCTCCACTCTCTCACATGAGTCTTGGATGCTCCATTTCCTCCAACATGATCCTCGGCAATTAAGGCATCAAATGCACAACAGTTACTGGGTGGCCACCCTCCTGGATCCCCGGTACAAATCAAAACTCAGCACTTTCCCTATCATTTCCTTCCACCCACCCCAATAGAGAGAGTAAAAAATGGCAGGAAATGGAGACCTTGCTGATTGATCAACTGGATGACATCTGTTGCGTCTGATTCACGTTCCTACAAATGTCACGGTGGAACAACATCAGCGGACGTGAACAGCAGTAGAGTGCCAAGTAGGTCCGTAGCTGCCAGCAGCAGGCAAGGTGGGCGAAGCCTAATGGGTGACCTCTGCAATCTTTATTTAGCACCTCACCAACGCATGCAATGCAGCGGCAACAACATCCAACAGCACAGAGATCAGCTTAATATTTCATGGTGCAACGACTTATTCAGCGTCTCAACAACCGATGTTTTTGGATGGTGGTTCCTGGACCCAATAACTTCTGGTATCCAAATTGGAACGAATGGTCCCCGAGCTCCTAGCTCGCCACGCCATAAGAGTGTTGTCCTGCACATGCAGTCAAGCGTCATATCTAAGCGGACCTTCAGCACAGCTTGGAGGAGTCATTAAAGACAAACGCATCCGCTTTCCATCCACGATAATGCTCGTTATCGTTTTGACTTTGCATCAAGATTGAATCAGGCATGGATCTCTGATGATGTTGTGGCCCCAATTGCCGAGGTTCACCGATAGTTGCCGGTCTACTTACATTCCTCTTCAAACAGAAATTGGTCCTCTTGAGAACTTTTTTTTTAAAATGAAATTTTCTTACTGCAATTTTTATTCTCTTTTTCCCAACAGTTCTTTTTGCTGGTTTTGACTGTGTGAGGAGACCTGTAAAAAGACAGCAAGGTTCATGACAACACCAAATTCCATTTACCTACTCACTTTATCTTTAGAAGTTTTTCGCATTGTCAATGGTTTTTTGAGGTCATGTTGCTGTGAGATCCGCTATAATTATGGTCCTTTGGAAACAGAAATGTGGGCCTCTAAGTGCATTTCTCCCTTCAACAACAATTTTTAATATGTGGCTGAGAAGTTCATATTTATAATTTTTTGGGGTCACGTTGCTGTGAGATACAGCTATAATTATGGTCCTTTGGGAATAGAAATTGTGGCTTGTAATGGCCAATTTCCTCCTCACAATTTTTAACAGTGGCTGAGAAGGCTCATTTTTAAATTTTTTTGGTCATGGCTGTCTTTGAAATTCAGCAATACTAACAAATGCATGCATTTGATATGGTCACTTCTTTGAACAGAAATGTGGCTTCTAAGTGGCATTTCTCTTTTCCTTCCTGTCTCTCCCTCACTAATTTTTAATAGCTGGCTGAGAAATCATATTTATAATTTTTTTTGGGGTCATGTTGCTGTGAGATACAGCTAAATTATGGTCCCTTTGGATTAGAAATAGTGGCTTCCTAAGTGGCATTTCTCCATCACCAACAATTTTTAATAGTGTGCTGAGCAGTCATATTTATAATTTTTTTGGGTCATGTTTGCTGTGGAGATACAGCAATAATCATGGTCCCTTTGGAACAGAAATGTGGCTTCTAAGTGGCATTTCTCCTCACAATTTTTAACAGTGGCTGAGGAAGTCATATTTATAATTTTTTGGGTCCTGCTTGCTTTTGGAAATGCAGGTCCAATTCAAAAAAAAATTGTTTTCAACAGACATTTTGTTCTTCACAATTGTCAAAAGTGTGGCTCAAGGGTCATGTTTTTGAATTTTTGGCGAGGCATTTTTTGGGCTGTACATTCAGCTATTACCCTACAGTCCTATTATAAAAAATGTTGTTTCTAACAGACATTTGTTCTTCACACAATTGTCCCAAAGTGGCTTCAGGGTCATAGCTTTGAATTTTTATTGGGGGCATTTTGCTGTGAACATGCACTATACTACAGAGTCCTATTATAAAAAAAAAAGTTGTTTCCTAACAGACATTTGTTCTCATCACAATTGTCATGTAATTGGCTCAAGGTCATTGCTTTGAATTTTTTTGGGGCATTTTGCTGTGACATGCAGCTATACTACAGTACCTATTATAAAATAAAATTGTGTTCTAAACAGACTTTGTTCTTCACAATTGTCCAAAGTGGTTCAAGGGTCCATTGGCTTTAGAAATTTTTAGGTCATTTTGCCTGTGTACATTGCAGCTATACTACAGGTCGCTATTAAAAAAAAAATGTTGTTTCTAACATACATTTGTTCTTCACAATTGTCAAGAGTGTCTCAAGGGTGATGGTGCTGTCGAAAACAGGAATAGGTAGGACACTGTTAATGAACACATATTGCAAAAATACTTGTTTTTTGCAAGATCTTTTACATAGCTAGCAATCCCTGTATTGAGACAACCCATTAATACAATTAAAAAGAGAAAACAAATGACATGGTTGGGATTTTATCCTATTTTTAAAATGTGTTTGTCTATGAATTATTACTTCTAAAAAACTTGCATGTACAAAAATAGCTGGTTAAAAAAATTTTCCTCTGAAATTGTACAAGGGAGGTACAGGAAAACATGACCAGATGTAGGTTATTTCATAGGACATGGAGTATGGGTAGCGACGGACAGAGAACAAAGTACAGGAGAAAATTCCTTCCTCCAGCCACGTTGAGTATAAATAGAAAAAGAATGCCAAGAAAAAGGGCACCATCGTGGATACAGGAGCGTTAACCACCCAGTATTTCCAAGTGATATAGCTCAATTGGCCGTCACTCATATGGAAGGGGCAAGCTCTCATGCACTACCCAGCTCTGACTGTGTACTGAGAGGAATGCTGAGGTCTTAAACCTAACGACTTCCACTTCCCGCACATCTGCTTCAAGCACGACCTTGTTGACGTTGCGGCGTCATAAGGGCAATAGTTAACCAGCGTGTTAATAAGATGACAGACGCCAGCCTGGGCTCTCACCCCAGCTACGCGCACTGTAAACTCCGGCCCTGGCTTGCTGAACCCTGCGTGTTAATAGATGACAGACGCTAGCCTGGGCTCTCACACACACTACCCCGCACACCACTGTAAAAGTCTGTCCCTGGCACTGGACCACCGCGATAACAGGTGGCTTATGGCAGCACTGGCTCTCCACTCAACCGTTAGGGGCAACAAGAGTGCTTCAAAATTTCTCTAAAAAAACAGATTTGAAAAAGGTGATTTCTTTGAGTGTTAAGAAGTAGTGTCAAAAATGGGCTCCAGGGCTGGACACAAATGCCCCAACCCCAAAAAATTTGAGCTTAAAAAATTTCTGGGGCTGGAGTCACTATGGGGGTCCGCATCATCTGATCTCCATGGGGGAGTCTGTGCCTATTCACTGAAGAAGGATTGGAGGAAAATTAAACCATTGAATTGATGGCTGAAAATCACTCGTCCAGAAGCCAGGAGGAGCAAATGTCTTCTCAACTAAGAAGTGTTTGGGATGCTTGGACATTTTTATTACTTAATGGGGGTGTGGCTGATGAATTAACACATCTACAAGTGTAAAAAAATACCTTTTAAAAAACTGCAGGGACGGGTGTATAGTTTATGGTTATCACCACTGGAAAAAAAGAACAAAATGATTATAATGTAAAACTATAAATAAAACTTCCTAAATAAATTCCTGTAAACAACTTGTCAGTTACCAAAAAATATACAAAATGAAGTCATCTTGTACAAAATAGCATAAGTGCCACTTTGTGATCTGTGGATCAAACATGTTTTAAGAGCATAGATCCTAAGTACTCCCTGCTTCTTAGGGACTCTCCTGCAAATGGGGGTCCAGGTCCCGCCCCCCCTCCCGGCCGAGCCAGCAAAATCTCCCCGCCGGTCATGCGCACACAGGAACAGAGGTCCTGCTAATAAAGTTTTGACTGATTTGATCAGCTGCGGCGGCGGAGGCTCAGAGGCTCCTGACAGCACAATGATGAAGAGAAAACTGAAAAATCCCTTTCCCTGCCAAGGTAAACCCCTTTTTCTTATAGCAGGGGTAGTTGGCCCGCAGTCACACGGGAAACCCACCCGGGTTCCCGGGAAACGCGGGGAGATGCTCTTGGGATTTGTGTCTGAAGTGCACCCCCAGGTTTTTGGTGCTGCGGGCCGCAGGGGTGACTCCCGTCCATTTATCTCGGGCCGTCACTGTCTCCCCTGGCCGCTGCACCCCCCCTCTTTCCCCCCCCCTTTTCCCCCCCCTCTCCCTTAACCTCTCTCACCGAGCAGCGATGAAGGATGAGACGTCTCTCCCTTCGGTTCCTGCCTTCCCCTTTCTCGCGCCCTTTCGGGCCCTCTTGCCCCCGGGCCACGTTGAGGGGACATCTAGACCCGGCCGCGGGCCCCGTCCCCAGCAGCCTTTTTATTGCATCCCCCCAAAGCTACCTGGATATGGGGGGAACGTATTGGCTATAAGAACCCAATTTCCGGGCCCTATAAGGGGGTAAACCCTACCGGGTTTATAAAGAAAGCATTTCCTGGCTATAAGGGGGTCCCCAAACCTCCCCTATAAAAGCCTCCCTTCTTTGGGGGTCGGGCTACCTGGTTTTAAAAGTTTGAAACTACCTGGTTTAAAAGGGTCAGTTTCCCTGGCTATAAAAAGAAACTCCCGGCTTTTAAGGGGGGTCGCTACCTGGCTATAAGGGGACAGCTATCTGGGCTAAAGAAGCCCTGCCGGGCTATAAGGGGAAGCTATCTGGCTATAAGAAGCCTCCCCTGGCTAAAAAAGGGGGTAGCTTTCGGGCTATAAGAAGAAATACCTGGCTAAAAGGGGGTCAGCTCCCTGACTTTTAAAAAGAAACAAACCTGGCTATAAGGGGACAGCCCCCCGGGGCTATAAAAAAAACACTACCTGGCTATAAGGGGTCAGCTACCTAAACATAAAAAAGCATTTCCTGACTAAAGGGGACAGCTCCCGGCTATAAGAAGCACTACCTGGCTTAAAGGGGTCAGCTACCGGTAGGGGGACAGTTTACCGGCTATAAGGGGACAGCTCCCTGGCTTAAAGAAGAAATACCGGGCCCTTTTTGGGGCCCAGCCCCCCTTGGGCTATAAGAAGCATTTCCCTGGCTTTTAAGGGGACAGCAAACCTGGCTATTAGGGGCCCGGGCCCCGGGTTTAAGGGGGGCAGTTTCCCTGGCTTTAAAGAAGCAAAACCTGGTTTTAAAAGGGGACAAAAACCCCCAAAGGGCTATAAAAAGGGAAAATACCTGGTTTAAGGGGCCCAGCCCCCCTGGCTATAAGAAGCCTACCTGGCTTTTTAAGGGGGCCCACCCCTTCCTGGTTTAGTGGGGACAGTTTACCGGGCTATAAGAAGATCCCTGGCTAAAAGGGGGGGGACAGTCCCGGGTTTAATAAAAAGCACTACCTGGCTTTTTGGGGGGACAGCTCCCCGGGTTTTTAAAAGGGGGTTTTTCCGGCTCCCGGGCAAAGGGGGGGGACAGTACCTGGTTTTAAAAGGGAAGCATACCGGGGCTAAAAGGGGAAAAGCTCCCGGGCAAAAAAAGCACTAATGACTAAAAAGGGGGGACAGCTCCCGGGGCTATAAAAAAGCACTACCGGGGCTAGTGGGGCCAGCTTCCCTTTGGCTATAAAAAGCACTCCTGGCTAGGGGGGGAGAGTATTTGGTACTGGGGGCCTGCTGGAAAATTGGGGGGGGGGACCTCGCTAAAGGGGGCAGCAACCGGGATTTACAGGAGGGCTACTACCGGGGCTCGGGTTAAAAATAGGGAAACCTGAGATTTCTATTTTATTGGGCCGTTTGCCCCGGTACCCCTCAGTCTCCTGGATGCGAATAGACCACCCAAAACTTTCCGGGGAAAGCGGGGTTTTGGACCCCCCAAAACCCCTTAATTTTTTTTTTTTCCCCAAAAAGGGTTACCAGTTATCTGGAGGGGGGTGTGGTTTTAAAAGGGGGGTCGTGGTTTCTTCATCAGATGGGTGGGGGTAATGAAATTTTTTTGGGGGGCGTCGCAAAAACATGCGCCGCAATCTTAAAATTTCCCCTTTGCTTTTTTTCACTTTCAAAAGTTGGCATGTTGGTTAAGAGTCTTGCTGTGGCCCGGACAGGTTTTGGTCAATGTCCGGGTGAAAAACTAAAATGGTAGTTGAAAGACCTCTTTTTCCGCATTTTTTAAAATCGGGGGGGTATGCGGGGTTTGGGGGGGCTAAAGCTGCGTTCCGGGAAACGGGGATAGTCTATGTCCT
>JAODAL010011248.1:0-100923 GCA_025379985.1 Phyllomedusa bahiana | reverse complement strand
GCTGTGTATACTGGGGGCGCGCGTGTTATACTGGGGGCTGCGTTTTGTTACTGGGGGCTGGCTGTGTTTTTCTGGGGCTGCGCTGTGTATACTGGGGCGCCTGTGTTTTACTGGGGCTGCGCTGTGTATACTGGGGGCCGCGCTGTGTTTACTGGAGGCGGCTGGTTTTACTGGGGGGCTGCCCTGGTTATACTGGGGGGCTGCGCGTGTAAAACCCGGGGTTCTGGGCGCTGTGTTTTTACTGGAGGCCGCGTTATACTGGGGGCTCCCTGTGTAATGGGGGGTTGTTTTATATGGGGGGCGTTGTTATATGGGGCCCGCGCGGGTTTTATACTGGAGGCTGCGTGTGTATACTGGGGCTGCGTGTTTTTACTGGGGGCGCGTTTGTATATACTGGGGGGCTGTGTTTTATGGGGCTGCGCTGTGTATACGGGGGCTGGGTGTTATAGGGGGGCGCGCTGTGTATACTGGGGGCTGCGTTGTTATAGGGGGTCCGCTGTGTATTCTGGGGCGCGCTGTGTTTAGGGGGGTGCGCTGTGTTACTGGAGGCGCGTGTTATATGGGGCTGCCTGTATTTACGGGGGGCGCGCTGTGTTACTGGGGCCGCGCTGTGTTACTGGGGGGCCCCCTTTATACTGGGGGCCGCGTGTGTATAACGGGAGGGCGCTGTGTATATACTGGGGGGGCGTGTTTTACGGGGGCTGCGCTGTGTTAATGGAGGCCGCGTGTGTATATACTGGGGGCTCCCTGTGTATATGGAGGCGCGCTGTGTATATACGGGGGGGCCCGCGCTGTGTATACTGGGGGCTGCCCTGTGTATACTGGAGGCTGTGCTGTGTGTATACTGGGGGCCGCGCGGTGTATGGAGGGGGGGCCGCGCTGTGTATATACGGGGGGCCCGCGCTGTGTATACTGGGGCGCGCGCTGTGTATACTGGGGTGCGCACGGTGTAAAACGGGAGGCTGCGCTGTGTATACTGGGGGGGCTGCGCGGGTGTATACTGGGGGCTGCCGCTGTGTATATACTGGGGGCTGCCTGTGTTATACTGGGGCTGCGCTGTGTTTTTACTGGAGGCTGCGCTTGTGTTTATACTGGGAGGCGCGCTGTGTATACTGGGGCTGGTGTGTATATCTGGGGCTGCGCTGTGTATACTGGGGGCTGCGTTGTGTATACTGGGGGTCGCGCTGTGTATACTGGAGGCTGCGCTGTGTATACTGGAGGCTGCGCTGTATATACTGGAGGCTGCGCTGTGTATATACTGGAGGCTGCGCTGTGTATACTGGAGGCTGCGCTGTGTATATACTGGAGGCTGCGCTGTGTATATACTGGAGGCTGCGCTGTGTATATACTGGGGGCTGCCTGTTATACTGGGGGCGCGGCTTTTGTATACTGGGGGCTGCGCTGTGTATACTGGGGGCTGCGCTGTGTATACTGGCGGCTGCGCTGTGTATATACTGGGGGCTGCGCTGTGTATACTGGGGGCCGCGCTGTGTATACTGGGGGCTGCGCTGTGTATACTGGGGGCCGCGCTGTGTATACTGGAGGCCGCGCTGTGTATACTGGGGGCCGCGCTGTGTATACTGGGGGCCGCGCTGTGTATATACTGGAGGCTGCGCTGTGTATACTGGGGGCTGCGCTGTGTATATACTGGAGGCCGCGCTGTGTATACTGGAGGCTGCGCTGTGTATATACTGGGGGCTGCGCTGTGTATATACTGGAGGCCGCGCTGTGTATATACTGGAGGCCGCGCTGTGTATACTGGGGGCTGCGCTGTGTATATACTGGAGGCTGCGCTGTGTATATACTGGAGGCTGCGCTGTGTATATACTGGAGGCTGCGCTGTGTATACTGGGGGCTGCGCTGTGTATATACTGGGGCTGGCTGTGTATACTGGGGCGCCCTGTGTATATACTGGGGCCGCCTGTGTAAAACTGGGGGCCCGCGCTTGTGTATATACTGGGGGCGCGTTTGTGTTATACTGGGGCTGGCCTGGGTTGTAAAAATGGAGGCTGCCTGTATTTTACTGGGGCCGCGCTGTGTATACTGGGGGCCGCGCTGTGTATATACTGGGGGCCGCGCTGTGTATATACTGGGGGCCGCGCTGTGTATATACTGGGGGCTGCGCTGTGTATATACTGGAGGCTGCGCTGTGTATATACTGGGGGCCGCGCTGTGTATATACTGGAGGCCGCGCTGTGTATATACTGGGGGCCGCGCTGTGTATATACTGGGGGCTGCGTTGTTATACGGGGGGCCCGCGCTGTGTATATACTGGAGGCTGGCTGTGTATATTTGGAGGCTGGGCTGGGTTTATGGGGGGCCGCGCTGTGTATATACTGGGGGCTGCGCTGTGTATATACTGGGGCTGCGCTGTGTAAAAGGGGCCCTGCGCTGTGTATATACTGGAAAGGTGCCTGTGTATTTTGGGGGCTGCGCTGTGTATATACTGGGAGGCTGCCTTGTTATACTGGGGGCGGCGCGGTGTCTATACTGGTGGCTGCGCTGTGTATAGTCGGGGGGCTGCGCTGTGTATATACTGGGGGCTGCGCTGTGTATATACTGGAGGCTGCGCTGTGTATACTGGAGGCTGCGCTGTGTATACTGGGGGCCGCGCTGTGTATATACTGGTGGCCGCCGCGTGTGTATATACTGGAGGGCTGCGTTTGTATTTAACTGGGGGCCGCGCTGTGTATATACTGGGGGCTGCGCTGTGTATACTGGGGGCTGCGCTGTGTATATACTGGGGGCTGCGCTGTGTATACTGGGGGCCGCGCTGTGTATATACTGGCGGCTGCGCTGTATATACTGGGGCCGCGCGCTGTGTATACTGGAGGCTGCGCTGTGTATATACTGGGGGCTGCGCCGTGTTTATACTGGAGGCTGCGCTGTGTATACTGGAGGCCGCGCTGTGTATATACTGGAGGCTGCGCTGTGTATATACTGGGGGCTGCGCTGTGTATATACTGGGGGCTGCGCTGTGTATATACTGGGGGCTGCGCTGTGTATGGTACAGCACTGTGTATACTGGGGGGCTCCCTCCATACACTCTGATGTCATATCCATAGGATCTTCCATCCTAGACTGAGAGGAGCGGAGAGGGACGGCTCAGAATACAGAGCTGATGAAGCCTGCGCACGACTCTCCATTCTGTTCTATGCGAGTTCTGAGTGCGGCCGAACATTCCGCTCCTCTGTTCTGCAAAAATAACAACGCGGGTGTGAACGTGACCCTACTGCTCCTCTGCGGGGAGGGATAGAAGCCTGCTATAGGTATGGCAGCGTAGCATGCAAGCACTCCCTCTAGTGGTCAGGTTGGAGTGTCACACATTCATATAGGTTTTTAGATACATAGTATCTCACAAAAGTAAGTACACCCCTCACATTGTCACTTAAGTGACAACAAAAGTGGGTACACCCCTAAGCGACAACAAAAGTGAGTACACCTTTGTTGTCGCTTAGGGGTGTACTCACTTTTGTTGTCGTTTAGGGGTGTAATCAATTTTGTTGTTGTTTAGGGGTGTACTCAATTTTGTTGACGTTAAGCGGTGAAATCACTTTTGTTGGCGTTTATGGGTGTACTCATTTTTGTTGTCAGTTATTGGTTGTCTCTTTTGTTACGTTTAGGGGTGTACTCACTTTTGTTGTGTTTAGGTGTGCTACGGTGTTGTGTAGGGTGTACTATTTTGTTGTCGTTTAGGGGTGTACTCACTTTTGTTGTTGTTTAGGGGTGTACTCACTTTTGTTGTCGTTTAGCGGTGTACTCACTTTTGTTGTCGTTTAGGGGTGTACTCATTTTTGTTGTCAGTTATTGGTGTGCTCTCTTTTGTTGTCGCTTAGGGGTGTACTCTCTTTTGTTGTCGCATAGGGGTGTACTCTGTTGTCGTTTAGGGGTGGCTCACTTTTGTTGTCACTTAGGGGTGTACTCACTTTTGTTGTCATTTAGGGGTGTACTCACTTTTGTTGACGTTTAGGGGTGGCTTACTTTTGTTGTCGCTTAGGAGTGTGCTCACTTTTGTCGCTTAGGGATGTGCTCATTTTTGTCGCTTAGGGGTGTGCTCTCTTTTGTTATCGTTTAGGGGTGTGCTCACTTTTGTTGTGGCTTAGGGGTGTACTCACTTTTGTTGTTGCTTAGGGGTGTACTCACTTTTGTTGTCGCTTAGGGGTGTACTCACTTTTGTTGTCGTTTGTGAGTACACACCGAGCAACAGCAAAAGTGAGTACACCCCTAAACAACAACAAAAGTGAGTACACCCTTAAGCGACAACAGAAGTGAGTACACCCTTAAGCGACAACAAAAGTGAGTACACCCGTAAGCGACAACAAAAGTGAGTACACCCTTAAGTGACAACAAAAGTGAGTACACCCTAGCGACAAACAAAAGTGAGTACACCCTTAAGGACAACAAAGTGAGTACACCCTTAAGCGACAACAAAAGTGGGTACACCCTTAAGAGACAACAAAAGTGAGTACACCCGTAAGCGACAACAAAAGTGGGTACACCCTTGAGCGACAACAGAAGTGAGTACACCCTAGAGCGACAACAGAAGTGAGTACACCCTAGAGCGACAACAAAAGTGAGTACACCTTGAGCGACAACAAAGTGAGTACACCCTTGAGCGACAACAAAATTTGGGGTACACCCTTGAGCGACAACAAAGGGTGAGTACCCCCTTGAGCGACAACAAAAGTGAGTACACCCTTGAGCGACAAAAAAAAGTGAGTACACCCTTGAGCGACAACAAAAGTGAGTACACCCCTTGAGCGCACAACAAAAGTGAGTACACCCTTTGAGCGACAACAAAAGTGAGTACACCCTTGAGCGACAACAGAAGTGAGTACACCCTAGAGCGACAACAGAAGTGAGTACACCCTAGAGCGACAACATAAGTGAGTACACCCTTGAGCGACAACAAAAGTGAGTACACCCTTGAGCGACAACAAAAGTGAGTACACCCTTGAGCGACAACAATAGTGAGTACACCCTTGAGCGACAACAAAAGTGAGTACACCCTTGAGCGACAACAAAAGTGAGTACACCCTTGAGCGACAACAAAAGAGAGTACATCCTTAAGTAACAACAAAAGTGAGTACACCCTTAAGCAACAACAAAAGTGCGTACATTAAGTGACAACAAAAGTGAGTACACCCCTATGCGACAACAAAAGAGAGTACACCCCTAAGCGACAACAAAAGTGATTACACCCCTAAGCATCAACAAAATTGAGTACACCCGTAAGCGACAACAAAAGTGAGTACACCCTTAAGCGACAACAAAAGTGAGTGCACCCCTAAGCGATAACAAAAATGAGTAAACCCCTAAGCGACAACAAGTGAGTACACTTAGGGGTGTACTCACTTTTGTTGTCACTTAGGGGTGTACTCACTTTTGTTGACGCTTAATGTTGTACTCACTTTTAAGCGAGTACACCGCTTAGCATCAACAAAAGTAAGTACACCCTTAAGCGACAACAAAAATTAGTACACCCCTAAGTGACAACAACAGTGAGTACACCCCTAAGTGACAACAAAAGTGAGTACACCCCAAGCGACAGCAAAAGTGAGTACACCCTTAAGTGAAAATGGACAAATTGTGCCCACTTTGCCATTTTCCCTCCATGGTGTCATATGACTAGTGTTATTTTGAGAGGGAAAAAATTAAAGTATAAAAAAATAAAAGTTCCCATCAAACCCCTTTTTGCTTCAAGTAATAACAAAGTTACACATATTTGGTATGGCCACGTCTGAGAAAGTCCGATCTATTACAATATAACATCACTTATCCCGTGCGACGAACGCTGTAGAAGAAAAAAATTCCAAACGCCAAAATTGGGGGCTTTTTTGGGTGATTTCACGTTCCCTAAAAATTTGAATAAATTTAATCAAAAAAGTCGCATGTATTCCAAACTGGTAGAAATAGAAAGTGTACGTCAGCCCACAAAAAATGCCCCCTTACTCACATCCGTAGGTGTCAGTACAAAAAAGTTATTGGTCGCAGAAAATGGCGACCAATGTTTTACATTTTTAACGGTACCAAAACATAACGGAGACCGTACATGTTTGGTATTGCCGGATACGAATCAACCTGTAGAATACAGAGAACACATCATTTTTACCGAAGACTGAACGCAGTAAAGGCAAAACTTCAGCAAGTACGTTTTTTTCACATTTTGTCGCCACTTAGAATTTTTTTGCGGTTCCCCTGTATATTCTATGGTAATATGAATAACGCCATTAGAAAGTGCATCTTGTCCCGCAAAAAAAAAACCCCGCATGTGTCTATGTAGGTGGAAAAATAAAAACTTTATGGGTTGTGGAAGGCGAGGAGGAAAAACAAACGTGTAAAAAACATGGGCCTCGGCATTAAGAGGTTAACATCCGCCCCAGGCAGAAAGTAGTAGAGCCGCCATATTTGTACACCTTATTGCCTTGTATTGGAAAAACAATCGCGCCCCCTCGTCTAAATCCCCCCTTTCAGCATTTTGCAAATAAAAAAAAATAATAAAAAAGTTCCCCATACTTGGTGTCGCCGCGTCCGAAAAATCCGATCTATTATATTATAACATCATTTATCCCGTACGCTGAACACCGTAGAAGAAAAAAAAATTCCAAAAATCAAACGTTTTTTGGTCATTTCTCGTCGCCTATAAATTGGAATACAAGTAATCAAAAAAGTCCCATGTATTCTAAACCTGGTAGCAATAAAAAGTGCACTTCTGTCCACAAACAATGCCGCCTCACTCAAGTCCATGGGTGGAAGTGCAAAAAAGTTATTGCCGCAAAAATGTGAAAAATAAAAAAAAATTTGGAATTTTTTTACGGTACCAAAACATAACGGAAACCGAACATGTTTGGTATTGGCGGATGCGGATTTAGCAGCATAAAAAATAACTTCTGCAGACATGGCGCAAGTCCTTTTTTTTTTTTTTTTTTAATTTTGCCCAACTTAGAATTTTTTGGCGGTTTCCAAGTATATTCTATGGTTCAGTGAATGACACCATTAGAAAGTCCATCTTGTCCCGCAAAATAAAATCCCTCATATGTCTGTGTAGGTGGAAAAATGAAAAAAAATTCTGGCTGTGGGAAGGCGAGGAGGGAAATGCGAACGTGAAAAAAAAAATAGGCTGCGGAAGGAAAGAGTTAAAGGGGTTGTCTCACTACAAGGATCGCTGCTTTTTATGTTAAAGATCTTGCAAAAACAAGTCACTTTGTAATATGTGTCCATTAACAGTGTCCTACCTATTCTGAGATATCCCCTCTTATATGGGCTGCATCAGCTCCTCAGGTCGCTGTAGCTACAGACCTGTTTACTGTCTCATGATAGGCTGCCAGCACTGGTTGCTATAGCTACAGACCTGTTTGATCTCTCCTGATAGGCTGCCAGTGCTGGTTGCTATAGCTACAGACCTGTTTACTCTCTCCTGATAGGCTGCCAGCACTGGTTGCTATAGCTACAGACCTGTTTGATCTCTCCTGATAGGCTGCCAGCACTGGTTGCTATAGCTACAGACCTGTTCAATCTCTCCTGATAGGCTGCCAGCACTGGTTGCTATAGCTACAGACCTGTTTGATCTCTCCTGATAGGCTGCCAGCACTGGTTGCTATAGCTACAGACCTGTTTGATCTCTCCTGATAGGCTGCCAGCACTGGTTGCTATAGCTACAGACCTGTTCACTCTCTCCTGATAGGCTGCCAGCACTGGTCGCTATAGCTACAGACCTATTCAGTCTCTCCTTATAGGCTGCCAGCACTGGTCGCTATAGCTACAGACCTATTCAGTCTCTCCTGATAGGCTGCCAGCACTGGTCACTATAGCTACAGACCTGGCTTCTACTGCAGGCTAGTGGAAGCCAGTAAACACGCCCCTGAATTCAAAGTGAAACCAAGAAAACAGGACTGAGGTGAGATGAACCAATGTAGTGAGACAACCCTTTTAAGGCCAGGGATGTGTACGTCATGGGTAATGCAAAGTGCATTGGAGCAAGATTTGAAAAATTTCTTGGGTGATGTTCACACAGTGTTTATTGGATACAGTTTTTGGACCCCAGCGCGTATCTATCAATGCTCAGTGTCATCGACGTTAATTTCTATATAAAACATGTATCAGCGTTCACACAATACGTGTTTTACTTGCGTCTTTCGGATCCGTTCATAGAATTGTCATGTCAAGTCTTGATCCGTTTTGCGCAGCAGTCGCCCTATTTGGAACTATAGGGAGCGATCTTGCTGCAGCCAAAACGCAGCCAAACACGCAGCGCACTTTGGGTACGTTTTACGCAGCGCTTCTTGGATCGAAAGACGTATTGAAAAACGGCGTGTGCACATAAGGCAGTCACCGGACCCTGCAGCACACACTGGAGTCTCAGCCAGCTACAAGCGGGTATACATTTCCACTGTGAATGTTTGTGCAAATTTATGCAAAAATGTGTAACTTCTGTCATTCAAAACTAGGATATGTTCCTCAACCCCTTAATGCTCTACAGACCCTTTTAAAGGGCCAGTGCCTATTTTTTGACCCAATTCCCCTTGTCCCTATTTACTCCTTTACGGGTTTTTATCATTACATTAAATGGTCTTCAGAATAAGGGGACAGTGAAAACAAGCAACTTTGCGATTGGATGTCATTAGCAGAGCTGTCTTGTTTTCAGTCTCCCTTATCTTCGTTTTCTGTAAACACTATTCCCCAGTGCTGGTCGGATCCCACCTCCTTTCATGTCATTGGCTGACGACTCTACTAATTTACATTCTGTCTGGCCCCCGGTCCGTATTCACGGGAGCGCGCATTCCTGCCTCTCTCACTCAGAATAAGGGGCCGGCAACATTTCACTCTGCACAGCCAGCAGCTCCACAGTAACACTGCAGCTGCTTCTACAATCTGAAAACAGCAAAATTGTGCCCGGTGCCTAATGCTGCTGCGTGTAAGGGGCCGGCAACATTTCACTCTGCACAGACAGCAGCTCCACAGTAACACTGCAGCTGCTTCTACAAACTGAAAACAGCAAAATTGTGCCCTGTGCCTAATGCTCCTGCGTGTAAGGGGCCGGCAACATTTCACTCTGCACAGCCAGCAGCTCCACAGTAACAGTAGTGCTTCTACAATCAGAAAACAGCAGAATTGTGCCTCGGTGCCTAATACTCCTGCGTGTAAACATAGAAAGGAGACGCATCTGTGCTGCCCTGGATGAGTTCATAGAAGACTGGATTCAACCGTAACAAACCTCCAGCTGTGAAAAGAGATCAGTGCTCTGAGTTCGTAGAAGACTGTTTAGACTGAATGCAGGGCTGTGGTATGTAAACAGCTCTTACAAAATAAGACTGCATAGGGAGAGGACAGTGATATGTGGACTCAGACAGAGAGGGGGGAATGGTCTATCCCCTCCCACTGATCTCAAACAAACACACTGACTCAGGAGCGAGCATGAACAGTGAAGGGGGGGATGATGTCATCCTCCTTCAGTTAAGAAACACCCAGCTGGGAGGGGAAGAAACGCCCCTGGATTTGAGGAGCTGAGAAACTGAAAGTACAATGAAACAGACGAACTGATGAAGCGATAAATCCCCTTTAAATGTCCCTTTTTTTAATCTGATAAACACATTTTCATTGATAAATTAAGGGAGTTTAACAAGCTCATTCATCATTAAGGGATGATAGAAAAAAACAAAAAAACTTTAAAATCCGTCAGTTTCAGCGCTGTGGGCGGTCCCAGCCATCCCAGCCGAAGATCCAGTGATGATGTCACCATACATGCTTCATGTGACCCCTCCAGCAAATCATGAGCCACAAGGGTCATGTGAATAGCTGCAGTCACGTGACCAATGATTGATGACATCATCAGCCTGGCTCATCGGCGGGGGTCCGGCCGCAGTGACGCAACGGGCTAATTTTAAAGGCAATTTTTTTTTTTTTTTCTATAATCATCTAAGGACTAAAGGTGCTTTCACACAGTGCGTTTCTGGTGCATTTTTTGATGCATTTTTTTTTTTTTTTTTTTTGCAGAAATGCCCAGTAATTTATGCTGTACATTTCAGCAAAAAAAACAAACAAAAAACGCACCATGCGAAAGCAACCTAACAAGCTTTTGAAAGTTTTGGAAAACCCCTTTAACCTCTTTAAGGGGTTTTGCCAAGAAGTGATTTCCTCACCTAACAGGCTGATACTCTCCTCTTGAGACTTGAAAAAAGGGGCGTTGTGTTTCTGTGTTTAAAAAAAATAAGTACCTCCTCAGTGATGTCATCGCTCCACCTCCCATGCAGGCTCCTGATACTCAGTCTCTGTAGTTGAGCAAACATTGTTTGGCTAAACCACAAAGGATAACTGTATGGTGCACAAATTTCTGCTCAGGAAAGAAGATAGGCTCTGAGCAGGCAGGGTCTTTCATTTGTTCACGAACTACTGCAGGGGGGGAGAGGAGGGGAGCGGGGAGCATCGCATGTTTACTCAGATAATTACATTACACCAGTGGATTCTCTATACAAAAGACACAGGATCTTTTCTCCCCAGTCCCTTCAAAGCTTATTCATGTTCCCTGCCATCAGATAAGAAATGCAAACACACAAACATGGCCAGATCAGCTCCTGGTCGACTCTAATGTAAACTGTCAGGAAACTAAGGGCATGTAAGTCAGGCTGCAGCTCTCAGAGGCTTCACTTTTTTTTAATGACATATATTTAGAAAAGTGATTAAATATCCATTTTGGAGGATCCCACGTCAACATTACATCGTGGCAAAACCCCTTTAAGCCCCGAACTATTTTTTCGGTTGTGATGTTTTCCTCCCCACCTTTGAGCCATAACTTTTTTTTATTTTTCCACTTTCATAGACATGAGGGCTTTTAGTTTGCGGGACAAGATGTACTTTCTACTGGTTTCATTCATCATATTTTAGAATATACTGGAAAACCGCAAATAATTCTAAGTGGGGCAAAATGGGAAAAAAAACTGTACTTGTGGCATGTTTGCGGGAGTTTTTTTTATGCCGTACACCCTACAGTATAAAGGATGTGTTCCCTGTATTCTGCAGGTTGATAGGATTCCGGCAATACCAAACATGTAGGGTTTGCATTAGGTTAAAGTTCTGTAAAAAAAAAATAAAAACACTTTCTATTTTTCAACTTTTTGCCGCGGCGCAATTTTCTGCGACCAATAACTTTTTTGTACTAACACCTACGGACGTCAGTGAGGGGCATTTTTTGCGGGCTGAAGTGCACTGTTTTATTGCTACCAGTTTATGATAGATGCCACTTTTGGGATCACTGTTATTCCAATTTTAGGGGTCGTGAAATGACCAAAAAAACCCGCATTTTTGGCGTTTGGAATTTTTTTTTCTCCGTCTTCAGCGTACGGGAGGGATAACTTATGTTGTATTTTTAAGACGTCAGACTTTTTCGGAGATCAATTTCAGATTTCCTGCCGGCCAAGTACATTAACTGTACGGGAATCCGACGGGAGATAGAACATGTTCTATATTCCGGTGCTTTAGAAATCCTATCTAATCCTACAGCTCGGATTTTCTGTTGTGGTCTATGGGGCACTGGTTACAGTCGGATTTTTGCAGATTCTAAATACTGAATCCGACTGGAATCCTGTGTTGTGTAGACAAAAGCCTTAGGAGTCCAGTGGGCGGTCTTATCAGTGATTGCCAGTCTTCCTTGTATCAGTGTGCATCCAGAGATAGCTGTCAACACTAATAAGACCGCCCACTGGACTCCTTAGCCCAGAATAATTAGAGACTGAATTTAACCCCTTAAGCCGAACACCTGAAAAGTAGTTAATGACCAGAACGTTTTTTTAGTTTTTTTCCTCCTCGCATTTCAAAAGTTGTAACTTTTTTATTTTTTTCAATGACGCAGTTGGATGAGGCCTCGTTTTATTCGCGACAAGTTGTACTTTATGGGGGGAATAGTTTCACTTATAAATAATTGCAGAATTTTTTATCAATTTTGTTTTGTTTTTTAATTTTTTTTACACCATTCACATTTCACACGTAATAACTTCTTAGATTAATTCTACAGGTTATTACGGTTGTATGGATACCTATATGTGTAGGTTTTTTTTGTGTGTGTAATATATGCTCAATTATTTTTTAATATTTATTTTTATTATATTTTTTTATTCTTTTTTTTACACTTTTTATGTTTTTTTACTTTTTTTTTCCCATGAAGAGACAACTGTTACTTTTTTTTTTATACACTTAGTAATGTATTAGCATATTCACACATGCTAATACATTATAATCTGTGTCAGTCTGACACAGGCAGTGATCAGGGCAGCTCACAGTCTGCCCTGATCACTGGCTTGTTACACAGGCAGCCCTGGGGCTACTCTAGGTCCCCAGGGCTGACTGCGCAGCTGTTCCCTGGGCTCTGTTGGGTCTCCGGGTGATCCGATCACCCGAAAGAGCAGGGAAAGCCTCTGATTGCGCTGCTGTGATGAACTATGGCAATCAATGAGTTAAAGCATCGGGGAGCGGAGGTTCCCCCGCTCCCCGGTGCTTGCAGGAGCTGCGCTGGGATCAGGGCCCCATTCTCCGATGTCTGCAGCGACGGCAAAAGACAATGGGCGGCCGTTAAATTGTTAATGTATTACAAGTTCTACTGGATCTTTCCCTGTAAAGGGTCCTATCAATCTGCTCCGCTCCTCCGGCTCTATAGCATGCTGACTGCAGATCAGATATATGCTTAATGGGAAAGGTTCCCGAGAGTTCACTGGTGTTCTAGCTTGTGTGAGAGTTATGACATCTAGTGGCCAGTGTAGAGACTGCAATTAGGGCGACAATTTCACTCTGGCTTTTGATTTAAAGTGGTTGTCCACTTCATTTTTATATATTTTTTTTCAGTATACTGATGACCTCTACCTGCATTCCAGCTCTGTTGCCATCTTCCTCCCCTGTTTACTTTCTGGCTTTTATGGCATCTTGATGGATACTGCAGAGGGGACCAAAACACTATGGGTGACATGTATGTACAAGGCAGCGCCAGAAGTCTTGTGTTTTTCTACCTGGAAACTGGCACAACCCTGTTCGCTGTATTTTTAATGCGGCGCACTCCAATATTAGGCGCATTACAAAGTGCCCGTGGCACATTGTAATGCGCCTGAGATCGGGGCGTGCTGGAGGCGAGTCGCACTATAACTGTACGAAGCTGCACATTTATAGCTTCAGTACGGTAAATCCAGGCGCATTACTGCTGGAACAGGTAGAACACTTTAAAAGTGGTTTACCTGAGCCTGGAGTGTCGCTTTGTAGCCAGAAAGAGCTAAATCTATGACCCGCAGTAGAACAGGTTCATAGATTCTGGCGCATTCTACGCTACAAATGCGCATGCAAAAGAAGGCAACTGGGGTCAGTCTACAGTCCAGCCATTGAGTTGTCCTTAAAGGGGTTGTCTCACTACAAAGAATAGCTTTCAAAATGTAGGGAACACTAAATAAAGACGTTTTCCAAATATATTGCTTTGTTCATCTTTTTTTGTTAAGGAGCTACAAATGATTTTATCACCTTCTGAGGGCTCCCAGGTTTCCCAAGTGACCGACCTGTGTACTTCTCCCCCCCTGCTGTTTGTTCTATCTGATAGCATGGAGTGAAGTCATCACACAGGTCACAGCAGCAGCAGCAGCAGCACAGAACTTCGGACAGTGAGAGCTTGTGTGTTATCTGATCTTTCAGACAAAAGAGTAATTACTGTTTACATTAGCTCAGAAGCTTCTCTTGACCTCAGAGAAGTTAATTTATTTAATCTAGACTGATAAACAGAGAAGTCTGAATACACGGAGCTCATATGCTAATTACAGACAGCTTGACCAGGAGCAAAGCAGCATTATTTCATTCATGCATCCTATGAAACTTTGAGATGAGACAACCCCTTTAATGACAAAGGTCTGATTGGCCAAAACGTCGGACCATGGGAATGTCTCATTAAAATATCGTCCTATCACTATACCATTTGGAGAGTAACTACACTTTGCTTTTGTGTTTAATGCTTGAATAAACACTCTAAAGTACCTGAAGGTGTGCCATGGATTTTCTTCTTATCCATTAATATGCTTTGGTACAGCACTCTGTGAACAGCCAGCTTCTTCAGCAATGACCTTTTGTGGCCCACCCTCCTTGTGGAGTCAATGATTGCCTTCTGGACATCTGTCAAGTCAGCAGTCTTCCCCATGATTGTGTCGCCTACTGAACCAGACTAAGGGTCCTTTTAAAACGCCTATGAAACCTTTGCAGGTGTTTTGGGTTAATAATTAATATTTTCTGAGATAGTGACTTTTGGATTTTCCTTGGTTGTTAGCCATAATCATCAAGATTAACAGAAATAAACACTTGAAAAAGTTCACTCTGTTTGTAATGACTTTATATAATATGAGTTTCATGTTTTAAATGGAATTGCTGAAAAAAAATACTTTTGGAATATATTCTGATTTATTGAAAAGCCGCTGTATCACAAAGCCCAGTTCCCTGTATCACGTCCTGCTCTCAGACACGGCAGCATAAGCCACTTGACAGGTTCCCTTTAAATTTGGTGGTAGAAGTTTATGCTCTTCCCCACTTCGAACCCCTTTTGTCTTGAAAATATCAGAAGATAATATTTTTTTAACCCCTTAAGCCAAACGCCTGAAAAGTAGTTAATAACCAGAACATTTTTGTAGTTTTTGCCTCCTTGCGTTTCAACAGTTGTAACTTTTTTATTTTTTCATTGACGCCGTTGAGGCCTCGTTTTATTCGAGACAAGTTGTTCTTTATGGGGGGAATAGTTTAAGTTCACATAATTTCAGAATTTTTTTTTCAATTTTTTTTTTTTTTTTAAATTTTTTTACACCATTCACATTTCACACTTAACTTAGATTAATTCTACATGTTATTACGGTCGTGTGGATACCTAATATGTGCAGGGTTTTTTTTGTGTGTGTAATGTATGCTAAATTATTTTTTATGAAATATTTATTTTTATTTTATTATTATTTTATTTTTTTACACTTGTTTTTTACTTTTTTTTTTTTTAAATCTCATGAAGGTATAAATGTGTTACTTTTTTTTTTTAACTTAGTAATGTATTAGCATATTCATATATGCTAATACATTGTAATCTGTATCAGTTAGACACAGGCAGCAGTCAGGGCAGCACACAGGCTGCCCTGATCACTGGCTTGTTACACAGACAGTCCTGAGGCTACTCTAGGTCCCCAGGGCTGACTGTGCAGCCGGTCCCCGGGCTCTGTTGGGTCACCGGTTGTCCCGATCACCCGACAGAGCAGGGGAAATCCTTTGATTGCGCTGCGTTGACGAACTGTGACAATCTAAGGGTTAAAGCACCGGGGAGCGGAGGTTTCCCCCACTCCCCGGTGCTTGCAGGAGCTGCGCTGGGATCAGGGCTGTGCAGTACAGCCCCGTTCCCAGTGCAGCTGCGGCGCCCGGAGCCGCAAACTCCGATGTCTGCAGCGACACTAAAAGACGACGCTGCAGACGAACGACCCGCACCAGCCGACGCCAAACGACAGTGGGTGGTCGTTAAGGAGTTAAAACAAGACTTGTCTGTTTTTCTATAGGTGAATTTTTCTATAGGTGAGTTTCTTAGGAGTCAAGAACTTCTTCCTACATCCTACTTAAGTTTCAGGAGTTAAAGGGGTTGTCTCACTACATTGATTCATTGTACCTCAGTCCTGTTTTCTTGGTTTAATTCAGGGACGTGTTTACCGGCTTCCACTAGGCTGCAGTAGGAGCCAGGTCTGTAGCTAAAGCAACCAGTCCTGGCAGCCTATCGGGAGAGATCGAACAGGTCTGTAGCTATAGCGACCAGTGCTGGCAGCCTATCCGGATAGATCAGACAGGTCTGTAACTATAGCAACCAGTGCTGACAGCCTATCAGGAGAGATCAAAAGGTCTGTAGCTATAGCAACCAGTGCTGGCAGCCTATCAGGAGAGAAGAAAAGGTCTGTAGCTATTGCAAAACCCGTGCTGGCAGCCTATCAGGAGAGATTGAACAGGTCTGTAGCTATAGCAACCCGTGCTGGCCCGCCTATCAGGAGAGATTGAACAGGTCTGTAGCTATAGCAACCAGTGCTGGCAGCCTATCAGGAGAGATCGAATACGTCCGTAGCTAAGCCAACCAGTGCTGGCAGCCTATCAGGAGAGATCGCACAGGTCTGTAGCTATATGACCAGTGCTGGCAGCCTATCAGGAGAGATCAAACAGGTCTGTAGCTATAGTGGCCTGAGGAGCTGATGCAGTCCATACAAGAGGGGATATCTAGGAATAGGTAGGACACTGTTAATGGACACATATTGCAAAGTGACTTGTTTTTTCAAGATCTTTAACATAAAGAGCAGCGATCCCTGTAGTGAGACAACCCCTTTAACATAAGATATAATTTCTTACTCTGGATGTCATAAGAGCTGTTCTTTACCTCCAGAATTTTTAAGCATAGACAATTGATAACAACCAGTTTGTTCAGTTTCAGTGAAAGAACAAAAGGAAAAAAAACTTCCAGGAAAACCATTTCACTACAGATGAGGTTTGCAATTCAAGACGTGTACAAAGCTTCTGGATCCTTGTGAAGGTTCCCTCCACCTGTGCTCTATTATCATGGACACAATGGGCCACATGTATAAACCTGTTTAGGTCTAAAACTCACTTTTTTGCCCATAGGTTACTATAGAGAAAAGGACGCGTTTTAGACCTAAACAGTTTCATACACGTGGCACAAAGAGCTTCGATTGCAGCAGCTCAGATCGGAGAATCCACACATGTTCTGAACATTAAAGACTGATTTGGAAACGCCTCCCATGCATGAAGTCCACCAAGGTGCAGCCCCTCCTCAGGGTTCTTATCAGGTAATGATCCATTCGTGTTGTCTTAATGGACGATAAATGGTAAATGGTCTCTGTTTACATCACATTTATGGTGTCTGTAAGGTGCCAGGCAGGGCTTTGTGGTGTAGCAGATGCATGTGGATGTCAGGTCTATAAGTGTGGGCTTGCTAGGAGATGTAGTGCATCACAAAGCTCAGCAGTGTAGAGCCAATACCACAAGTCTGGCTCAGGCACCACCTTTACCCTGGTCTGTTCTTCTGCAGGTCATACATACAGGGCAGTGTAGAGCCAATACCACAAGTCTGGCTCAGGCACCACCTTTACCCTGGTCTGGCTGTTCTAACTGTTTTGCACCAAAGTTTTGGCATCAAATAATCATAAATTTGTCTATTTCTGCTAATGTGGTGCGACGCCCCCAGAACGCCCCAAAACTTTGGAGTGCACCTGTTCATATATCTATAGAACTGGTCTACTACAGCTTTTTGAGGTCAGAATTCTGGCGCAGTCCTGGTTCCTCTGTTTTTTCTGATTCTGAATGTCTACTCTGTTTTGGTTAAGTTCTGCCAGGTAAGGTTCAATTACATGACCCGACCGTTTAAGAACCAAATACGTATCTTCTTGTGCCGGTTGTTTGTTGTCTTGAAATTGGCTAGTATAGACAGAATTTTCTTTTATGCCCAAGATGATTTTTCTTTTGTGCAAGCACTTGAGTTTAGAAAAGCAGGACAGAAAAATAAAATTTAAAAAAGATGTTTTTAACATTTTGTAAGTTTCTTAGGCCTTGCCACAATTGATCTGGTGCCACAATTCTGTCTCTGAGCTCCTCGGGCAGTTCCTTAGCCCTCATGATTCTCATGTGCTCTGACTTGCACTGTGAGCTATGAGGTCTTATACTGTATAGACAGGTGTGTGCCTTTCCTAATCAAGTCCAACCAGTTTAATTAAACACAGCTGGACTCCAATGAAGGAGTAGAACCATCTCGAGGAGGATCAAAAGGAAATGGACAGCATGTGAATTAAATATGAGGGTCACAACAAAGGGTCTGAATACTTATGACCATGTGATATTTCAGTTTTTCTTGTTCAATACATTTGCCAAAATATCTACATTTCTGTTTTTTTGTCTTTCAAGATGGGGGGGGGGGGAGGGCAGAGTGATCATTAATGAGCCAAAAAATTAACTTTTTGGATCTTACCAAATGACTGCGATGAAAGAAAGAGTGAAAAATTTAAAGGGGCCTGAATACTTTCCGTACCCACTGTATGCATTGTTTTGAATAGTCCACTTAGATGCTTCATACACTTTTTTTGTAGTATACAGATGACTATCAGCCAGATGCGGGCTAAATGCACACTCTTTTGGCCTTCATTGGGCTAATGGAACCACAAGAACTCAGGAGCTGTCCTATTGTGCATGTTAAATGTACATCATAAACTTATTGGGGACATAGCCCTAATTCATAGCCTTACAGGACCATGCCGGCTTTTTTCCCTTTCCTTCTTTAGAAATTGCACAGCAATTCCAGTAATTTTGCCCACCTGCAGTTGAATACAGGATTTCTCACTGCTGCCACTGGGTCATGTGACCTGCACTCTGAGTTGCTGAAACACACACCCCTCTATGTATTCCTATGGGAGGTTTACAGTCAGTCTCATAGGAATGCATAGGGAGAATGACCTCTGCTCAGCATCAAAAGCACTGTGTCTTTCAGCCGCAATGTAGACTGTTGCATCAGTCAGAAATCCTGTATTTAGCTGCAGGCAAGCAAAATTACAGTTCTCAGGGCTCTGGTTGACATCGCAATCATCAGCAAACCATGATCGCACAGCCCTTACATACTGCAATGGCTATTGATCACAGCACCTAAAGGGTTTAATGGCTGAGATTGGAGTAAACTCTAGTTCTGGACAATTTAACAGGAACTTGCAATCCCTAAGGATGTCTTAGGGGCCCTGGTGCCCAGCGGGTAACAGTTGACAGCCCCATGTGACTCAGGTTTTTAGAGCCCCAAACTATATCCAGTATAGTTATTGGAGATCACTGTGGGGTAGTGCAGAAAATGAGCGAAGCAGTAATTATATTATAATAAGGTCTGTTTGAGTATTATGTATGAGGGGTAACTGTGCATGTATTATATATGCTATATTTCAGCGACTAGCTGGGGTCATGTATAATCCCCAGGCTGTTGGAGGTTCTATAGCAGTGATTAGCATATTCAGCTCCTCTATAACTAGCTGACTATTACTTTGACAGAAGTGCAGGTAATTTTATCTGTATTAAACAAAGAATACAGGGCTCTTAGAAGTGAAAACAAGTGCTTATCAAAAGTAATTAATCTAATCTTGTTAGAGATAAAGTTTTAACTCCGCCTGACCACGGCGATGACGTTCCCCACTCTCTGTCTAATGAGGATGGGAGATATGCATCTGTGCAGTAACCTAGAGACACTTGTCCTGACCAGGGCAATATCAAAAGGGCAATGTATTTAGTAAAAGTCTTCCTTTACCTTTCCCTACATGCTGAAAGCAAATTGTAGTGAGAAAAGTGCTTGTTATTTTGGGCATCAGTGTATAAGAAGGATATAGCTGAACTAGAGAAGGGTGGCCAAGGTAAAAAAACAAGCAAAAAAAAAAAAACGTTGTACTGGGCTGGGGAAAGGAGTAAAATAGAACAAAATGCAAGACATTTTTAACTGGCATCCATTCCAGCGATACGCTCCGATCTGTTGACGTCTGTCTCCAGCTGTTGACGTCCTGTTCAATGTTCACGTGAGCCTGCAAAAAAACACACTGTTTGGCTCTGCACAACCAAAAACATTTTTTAAAAAAAATAAGCATAGGTGCACACTGGCGAGGCAACAACATACATCTATTCCAAATGTCAGCAGCACACTATCAACTAAGAAAACATCAAAGGCATATAGGAATTTTTGAAAAATGCATTACTGCTAAGGATATATGAAAATCTGGGGCTCTTAGTTCACAATTTTGATCAAAATTGTGTTTAAGCTCACCTCCCAATTGCGTCAAGGGGACCCCAGCAAAGGTGAGTCCTAACACGAAAACGTTACCTCTCTTGGAGCCTGTTCAGACTTCAACACCTTAGGAAGTGAAAAGGACTAGCTACTGAATATCCTGCACTGATTTAAAACCTATGGAGATGGGCGGAGTGCAAAAAGCCAATGAGGCAGCCACTCCTCATACAGACTAAAAAAACACACTGTTTGGCTATGCAGATCCAAAAACATTTTTTGAAAAAATGTAAGCATAGGTGCACACTGGCGAGGCAATAACATACATATATTCCAAATGTCAGCAGCACACTATCAACTAAGAAAACATCAAAGGCATATACAGTAGGAATTTTTTGAAAATGCATTACTGCTAATGATATATGAAAATCTGGGGTTCGTAATTCACAATTTTGATCAAAAGTGTTTAAGCTCACCTCCCAATTGCATAGCCAAACAGTGTGTTTTTTTTTAGTCTGTATGAGGAGTGGCTGCCTCATTGGCTTTTTGCACTCCGCCCATCTCTTTTAAATCAGTGCAGGATATTCAGTAGCTAGTCCTTTTCACTTCCTAAGGTATTGAAGTCTGAACAGGCTAAAAGAGACGTAACGTTTTAGTGTTAGGACTCACCTGTGCTGAGTTCCCCTTGACGCAATTGGGAGGTGAGCTTAAACATTTTTGATCAAAATTGTGAAATAAGAATCCCAAATTTTCATATATCCTTAGCAATAATGCATGTAAAAAAAAATTCCTATATGCCTTTGATGTTTTCTTAGTTGACAGTGTGCCGCTGACATTCGGAATACATGTGAGCCTGCAGACTTCTAATGCCCTTAGAGGTCTCTTCCTCTTGGAGCAGTAGGCGACTAATGAGGCCTGTGATTGGCAGCAGGATCAGATGGCGATGACGGTAATGTCATCAACAGGCGCCCCAGTAATGGATCTCATCGACAGAACAGATTCTGTTGGGAAGGTGCTTGTCGGTGTAAAATATATTTATTTCATAAAGCTTTAGAACACAAAAAACTTTAATAAATTGTAAATATGCAAAACACTGCCCGAAGAGGGAAAAAACAGTTTTCAACAAAAATGTCCTGAAAAACATTTGCAGAGTCTATGAATTTGTTCTGAGAAATAGTATCGCCTCCATCAGATCCTGCATACATGACCTCACATCTGATCTCATTATTTCCAGGCTAGAGAACGGCCTCTCTACACTAACTTGGGTTGGGGGCAAAGCGGTGACCACAGGGGCAACATCTCTAACAATGTCAGGGTATAAAGGAGTTGCCTCAGCCACAGTCAGTTTCAATGAATGATTGAAGTCTTCTACTTCTTTCAGAGCAAGAAAAAGTTTTGCGGAGATCTTATCAATCTGTTTGCTATGGGGGCGGAATCCTTTCCCCTCCAGTAACGCTTTGCCTGCTCCAAATTCTATTTGATGGCAGTGCCCACTTTTAGCACATGCAAATAGAGCAATCGTAGCCCAAATAGGACCACGTTTGTTCTATTAATGTCTATAGGCCTGCCAGAGCTATGTCGTGGTTTCCTTTGAGGTACCTTTTTTCTCCATACCACAAAGAATACCTGCAACGTGCTGAAAAAATGAAGTGGGAACCCAGCCTTAGGCTATGTCTACATGGCGATGGCAAAATGCCTATTTTTGGCGCGGCTTTTGTGGTCGGTTTTCAGATTTCAGCTGGCCTTAATACATTGAACTGTACTAGAATCCGCTGTAAGGGCTTGTTCACACGACGTTTTTGTGATCCGTTTTACGGATCCGCAAAACGGATCTAACAATTGTCAGTGTGATTAACATTGCGTTCAATGGCAAAAGCGCATCGCTGTTCCCACGGGAGATCCCCGATGCGCTTTTGAGGGCTCTCGTGCGCTTTTCGCATCCGCTTTAAGAATTGACATGTCAATTCTTCTTGCGTTCTACGCAAGTGAAAGCCCATAGGAGATAATGGAGTGTGCTTTTGGCACCTGTCCAAAAGCGCTCCACACTGTGGGTACTTATTGCCAGCTGAAAGCACATCCGAAAAGCGCAGTGCACAGCTGATGGATCGGAGGTGAGTGTGGCTGCAGGGGGCTGGATCGCGGGATCGGAGGTGTTGCTGCCGGGCTTGCACAGCCGTGCTGGAGTTGCCGCTGCAGGGCTCGGCTGTGCCGAGCTGACTGTGCTCCCGCTGCTGGGCTCGGCTGTGCCGAGCTGACTGTGCTCCCGGCGCTGGGCTTGGGCGCACAGGCAGAAAATGAATGGGCTCGGGCGCACAGGCAGGAGATGAATGGCTTGGGCGCACAGGCAGAAAATGAATGGGCTCGGGCGCTCCGGCAGGAGATGAACGGGCTCGGGCGCACAGGCAGGAGATGAACGGGCTCGGGCGCACAGGCAGGAGATGAATGGACTCGGGCGCACAGGCAGGAGATGAATGGGCTCGGGCGCACAGGCAGGAGAAGAATGGACTCGGGCGCACAGGCAGGAGAAGAATGGACTCAGGCGCACAGGCAGGAGAGGAATGGGCTCGGGCGCACGGGCAGGAGATGAATGGGCTCGGGCGTAGGAGGAGATGAATGGGCTCGGGCGACAGGCGAAAATGAATGGGCTCGGGCGCACAGGGAGGAGATGAATGGGGCTCGGGCGCACAGGCAGGAGAGGAATTTGGGCTCGGGCGACAGGCAGGAGATGAATGGGCTCGGGCGCATAGGCAGGAGATGAATGGGCTCGGGCGCACTGGGCAGGAGATTAATGGGCTCGGCGGCCGGGCAGGAGATGAATGGGCTCGGCGCACGGCAGGAGATGAATGGGCTCGGCGCGCGGGCAGGAATGAATGGGCTCGGGCGCACGGGCAGGAGATGAATGGGCTCGGGGGCAGGGCAGGAGATGAATGGGCTCGGGCGCACAGGCAGGAGATGAATGGGCTCGGGCGCACGGGCAGGAGATGAATGGGCTCGGGCGCACGGGCAGGAGATGAATGGGCTCGGGCGCACAGGCAGGAGATGAATGGGCTCGGGCGCACGGGCAGGAGATGAATGGGCTCGGGCGCACGGGCAGGAGATGAATGGGCTCGGGCGCACAGGCAGGAGATTAATGGGCTCGCGTGACAGAGAGAGAGATTTTGTATCAAAACGTATCCGGAAAGCGGATCCGTAAAACGCAACTCAAAACGCATACAATACGGATCCAAATAAAGTATCAAGAGTAGCGTTTTTCGGATCCGCTTTCCGGATGCGCTTTTCACTCCTCAAAAACAGATCCGTAAAAACGTTGTGTGAACAAGCCCTAATATGGTGGATTTTTACAAATGTAATAAATGTAAGAAATCCGCCGATAGCAAATCTGAGCTGTGTAGACTATACCTCGGATTTTCTATTGCGGTCTATGGGGACTGGTTTACAGTCAGGTTTTTGCGGATTCTAAATACTGAATCCGCTTAAAAATCCAACCAAAACAGTGAAATTTAGACGGGGCCTTAGAAGTGATTTAAGTACAATGTACAAATATGTGAATGGACAGTCTTAGTATTTTATTTTATTTTTTTTTTAACTCTGGATATTTACTAGGATTGTCACAAAGAACAAAACCCAACACTGTGGTATAGTACAAAATTGTCTCTTGGCCTTTAACAATGACAATTGGGACGTTCCCTACATCTAGAGGAAAGAAGGTTTCACAATTATTACAAAGATTCTTTACTGTAAGAGCGGTGACACTATGGAGTTAACTGCCACAAGACGTTGTGATGGTTGAGTCATTGACCAAGTTCAAGTATGGTTTAGATGCCTTTCTAGAAACATAAGTCATGGGAACTAGATTCTGGAGAAGGAACATTGATCCAGGGATTGGATCCAGGGACATATTTGGGGTCAAAAGGGAACTTTCCTTTCTATCCTTGGCCTTTGCTTCTTAGAGGCTTTTCCTTCCTCTTATTTAATAACGTTAACCTACATGTCATGAAGGTTTCTACTGAGTCCAGAGACATAACTTGAAGCTTTTGGACCCTAATGTAAGAAGTGAATTGAGGCCCTCCAGCTGCCATGTGTCATTTACAATAATGATGTCCTCTTATGCGGCAGAAGAGTTTTTGGGGCCCCTCAGGGCCCAGTAGAGACTGTTACCTCTGCAATCCCTATAACTAAGCTTTTGACTTAGAAAACACCTTTACATGACTGGTTTATAAGATGTAATTTAGTCACATAGTACGGTTGAATAAAGACTCACGTCTATCAAATTCATCCAAGGGTGGGGTCAAATGTGGATGAAGGGAGGGAGATAGGGAGTTTAAACGTAGTTTTCCCTACTGATGAAGACTTTGAAACCCATAAGAAAAGAACCAATCTGCCCTTAAAGGGGTTGTCTCACTACATTGATTCCTCTTACCTCAGTCCTGTTTTCTTGGTTTCATTTTGAATTCAGGGGCGTGTTTACTGGCTTCTACTAGGCTGCAGTAGAAGCCAGGTCTGTAGCTATAGCAACCAGTGCTGGCAGTCTAACAGGAGAGATCACACAGGTCTGTAGCTATAGTGACCAGCGCTGGCAGCCTATCAGGAGAGAGTAAACAGGTCTGTAGCTATGGCGACCTGAGGAGCTGATGCAGCCCATACAAGAAGGGATATCCACAAATAGGTAGGACACTGTTAATGGACATATACTGCAAAGTGACTTGTTTTTCCAAGATCTTTAACATAAAAAGCAGCAATCCTTGTAGTGAGACAACCCCTTTAAGGAAGATTTCATTCCTGATCCTAGAATTGCCATCAGACTGGATCCAGATATAAGTATTAATATTATTTAGTAGTAAGTGGTTATCAAAACCTTTCTTGAAACCTTCAACTGTCCCTGCTGTGACCAGCTCCTCAGGCAGCTATTCCACAGATTTATAATTCTCTTGGTGAAGATGGCTTTTTTCGTTGGAGATTGAATCCTTTTTTCTACAGATGAAGTGAATGTTCTCTTGTGTTTTGAAGGAGCTTTACATGAAATAGCTTTACCCTATACTTTTTGTAGGGACCATCTATATACTTATATAAATTAATCATATCTCCCTGGAGCTGTCTTTTCTCAGAACCAAAAATAGTTTTAATTCTTTAACCTCGCCTCATAACTAAGATGCAACATTCCCCTTATTAGTTTGGTTGCTCGTTTTTGCACTTTCATTAGCTCCATTAAATCCTTTCTATAAATTGGAGTCCAAGACGGAGCAGTGTATTCTAGATGAGGATGCACCAATGTTTTATACAGTGGTAATATTACATCCCTGGGTTTTGAGATTCCTGGTTATTGCAGACAAAAATTGCCATCAGACTGGATCCAGATATTCTTTACATAAGTATTAAAATTATTTAGTAGTCAGGTAGGTATCTAAGCTTTTCTTGAAACTCTCACCTGTTCCTGCTGTGACCAGCTCCTCAGGCGGCTATTCCACAGATTTACAGTTCTTACACTAAAGAAGGCTTTTCTCCTCTGGGAATTGAATCCTTTTTGCTACAGATGAAGGGAATGTCCTCTTGCGTTTTGAGGGCGTTTACATGAAATAGCTTTTCCACATACTTTCTGTAGGAACCATTTATATACTTATATATATTAATCATGTCTCCGGAGTCTATTCCCAAGACTAAATAAGTTTAATTCTTTTAACTTCTGCTTATAACTAAGATGCTCCATTCACCTTTTTAGTTTGGTTGCTCGTCTTTGTTCTCTCTCTAGCTCCATTACATCTTTTCTATAAACTGGAGCCCAGAACTGAACAGCATATTCCAAGTGAGACCGCACCAGTGCTTTATATAGCGGTGAGATTCCTGGTTATTGAGGACAAAAATGATATTTTTACCCAAAATAATTTTATTGTTGCTGTTGCTTCTGATACAAAAACACAATTATGAAAAGTTTTACAAAATTATCATATGTGCCTAACAACGAACAGAACGAAAAAAAAAAATACAGCACACTGTTTGAAATGTAATATAACAATGCATCAGACCACGTTGGACAGAAAGAAAAAAAAAACATTTTCCCCCTTCCAAAAATAACACTTTTGGCTCAACACAAGACTGAAAAAAAATTATATATTTTTTTACAATGAAATTATTGGTTGTAGCACCGTCTAGTAACATAGTATTTCACAACGTCTCGTATTTTCCAGAGCTAATGTCTTTTTCAAGTTTATGATTTTATTGCGGCAACAATACAGTATTCACACATATTAAAGAAAAGTGGCTGCCCTTGGGAGTTAGAAATAAAAAAAAACAAAAAACATATCAAATAAAATATATATATTTATATATATATATACTACAGGAATATGAACTTACAAAATGAGCAACAGGTAACAGTTGTGGTTATACATAAATATTTTTCTAAACCAAAAAAAAAAATAATTTTTTAAAAACTGATGTACAGTGCAGTAACCGAGCCATTCTAAGCATTGGATGGGTGGATAAAGCACCATTGTGGGATGGATACAGCACAGTGTCAGGTAGTATTGTGTGTATTTCATACCGTAGTGTAAAGTAGCACCATCCTGTCTGTATTTTGCTCCCTCCTGTTAGTTTAAAGCAGTCAAGTAGAAGGAAGAACACAGATTGAGATAAAAAAAAAAAAAAAAGTTCCATCTGCCGCCATTTTGGAATGGGTTTTCACTGCTAAATCTCAAATTTTTTTTTCACTTATACTAGCCATACTTGGCAAATTTTTGTCCTTGCCATACTTTTTTCAGTTCTAATCCAAAACTACATTATATCGTGATCGTTACCTTTACCCTTGAGGTTCGAAGACTACAGTAATATGATCTAGGGCAGTAATGCCTAAATATGGTTCTACCAGACTTGGGAATGAGGTACTGTGATTTTCTCCCCCCCCCGATAAGAAAATGTGGTGTCTGGAAGCATCAAAGTACCATTCTACTCAACTATTTTAAAAAAACAAACAAAAAAAAAACCAATTTTTTAAGATTTTTAAAATAAAAAATACCACGTTTCTAGCTCCTGGTGTTATGTAATACAACAAATGATTGAGATTTTAATAGCTTTTTTTTTTTTTTTAAATAAAAAATTAACATTAAAAAACAAAGTGCACCTCCAGTCACCACCCTACGAGCTAGTTTCCGAACATTTAGCCGGTGACACGTAATTTTATCCTAAATATCTATCTAGAGTTTTTGTGTTTTTGGTTGTGTTCTTTGTTCGAATGGTCTCTATCTGTACTCTTCTGCTTTCATCCATATACAACCTAAGTATTTTTTTTTTTCTGGGGGTTACCTAAAAAAAAATTCAGACATTATGGAACATGAAAACAAAGGGAGCTATGGCCGTAAACCAAATGATGGTATACATATATATATCCCACGGACCTGGTGTCGGATGGTTTACCCACATGATTCCTGGCAGTGATAATATGAGAGCAAAAGTATAAGTTAGCAGGTCTTCTAAACAAAGAACTGGTAAAAAAAAAAAAATTCCCCAAATATCTCCCAAAATTTGACTTGGACCTGCATTAACCATTTGAATATCTTTGTATTATACCAACTGGCTACATTTACTTTCAAATATTATATATACAATATTCACTATTCTGGTTCAAGGTAAAACCGATCCGGCAACATTTTAGGCAAAACCACGACCATTGCGCTCACAAATTTCTTTCTCCCGACAAGATCCTGGTGTGAATTACACACCCTTCATCTTTGTATTCATCTGCTGGTTTCCGTCTGGACATCCAATGCATCATATCCATTGTACTTTTTTTTTTCTCACCCCGTCGACTTTTATTTATAAAAGGGTAGTCTCACCATGCTCTTTCACAGAGCCACAGCTTCAGACTCACACTTCCTGGTCAAGGTATGGGTGGTTCTATAGCAGGGATTTGCATATATGCTCTGTTTTCCCAGCTCTTCTTATTGCAGTAATATGACTGCAGGAGATTTAATCTATAGCGAACAAGGCTACAGAGCTCAAAGGGGAGAAAACCAATGCTTATTAAAGGTAAACAATCTCCTTTGTTTGTTGCAGACAACACACTCTGTTCTCAAGCTGCCGTCTCTCCTGGTGACATCACTCCCTGACAAAGAGCAGAGAGAGAAAGGGAGAGCAGGAAGGTAACCAGAGAAACCTGTGTGCACTCAGAGCAGAGAGAGAAGGGGAGAGCAGGACGGTAACCAGAGAAACCTGTGTGCACTCAGAGCAGAGAGAGAAGGGGAGAGCAGGAAGGTAACCAGAGAAACCTGTGTGCACTCAGATATGACAAACAGCAGAGAGAAGGGGAGAGCAGGACGATAACCAGAGACACCTGTGTGCACTCAGAGCAGAGAGAGAAGGGAGAGCAGGAAGGTAACCAGAGAAACCTGTGTGCACTCAGATATGACAAACAGCAGAGAGAGAAGGGGAGAGCAGGACGGTAACCAGAGACACCTGTGTGCACTCAGATATGACATAGAGCAGAGAGAAGGGGAGAGCAGGACAGTAACCAGAGACACCTGTGTGCACTCAGAGCAGAGAGAGAAGAGGAGAGCAGGACAGTAACCAGAGAAACCTGTGTGCATTCAGATAAGACAAAGAGCAGAGAGAGAAGGGGGAGCAGGACGGTAACCAGAGAAACCTGTGTGCACTCAGATAAGACAAAGAGCAGAGAGAAGGGGAGATGAGGATGGTAACCAGAGAAACCTGTGTGCACTCAGATGAGACGAAGAGCAGAGAGAGAAGGGGAGAGCAGGACGGTAACCAGAGAAACCTGTGTGCACTCAGAGCAGATAAAATCTCTCTTATCTCCTGACCAGTACAATATCAAAATAGCAATGTATTTGGTAAAAGTCTTGGATTTACCATTCCCTACATGTCGCAGTGAGAAAACCCCTTTAAATCTTACTCCCCTCCCAACTTTTATACAACAAAAATACTATGAATAAAAAAAAAAATCCTAAAATACATACTGTACGGACGTTGGTCACTGCTGAAATCATATTCCACATATCCCATCAATATTAGCCATAGGGCTGAGGATCTGACACAAAAGCTTGCTAAATAAACACAAGACAGAATAAGACTGTCTCTATAAATGTAAAGTTCGGATCTTGTGACGGCCACATGAGGAAGTGTTTGCTTAAGGTGTTAATAAAGATGAATCTGAACTTTCATCTTGAGTGCTTGGCCTATTTCACCACTGAGGTAGTTGAAGTCCTTCTCATCCTCTAATTTCTGCAGTTCTTTCTTACGGTATAGAGGCACACTGGCGATCTCCAAGTTATACGAGCCTGGAACCACCTTCTTGCGTCCAAGGTAGAGAAAACTTAAGCCGTCCTTCTGGTGAATTCGGAAGATGCCGTCCTCATTGCCCTGAGAGATAATGTAGCGTACGTGGTTCTCCAGTGGCACCAGGGCTGGCATGAGCTACATGATGTGCTGCTTGTTTATCAAGTCCGAAATGTTCAAGGTCATCTTAAGTGGTGCGTCAATGTCAACGCTAGCCAGGCTGATATGATTCTGCAGAAAAACAGAAATAATTTATTTATTTATAATTAATGATTAATTTCCTTCTATATTATTTTGATTATTATAATCATATATAACCATGATCAAAATAATATCAATGAAGTCCAACAAGTAGTTAAAACTTAACTTTTAATAAATATTTTTAAGAGAAAATGGCCTAAAAGAATAATGTCATAAAGCTACAAATGCTATAAAGGTCCATATGCTTTAAAGGGGTTGTATCATTACATTAAATGGTCTTCAGAATAAGGGGACAGTGAGAACAAGCAACTTTGCAATTGGATGTCATTAGCAAAGCTGTCTTGTTTTCACTGTCTCCCTTATCTTCATTTGGGAAAACACCGTTCCCCAGTGCCGGTCAGGTTCCACCTCCTTTCATTTCATTGGCTGACAGCTCTACTAATTTACATTCTGTCCGGCCCCCGGTCGTATTCACGGGAGCATGCATTCTTGCCTCTCTCACTCAAAATAAGGGGCCGGTAGCATTTCACTCCTGCCTTTAAAAAAACGAACATGCAAAGGCAGTTCACTGCAACAGTAACACTGCAGCTGCTTCTACAATCAGAAAACAGCAGAATTGTGCTTAAGTGCCTAATGCTGCTGCGTGTAAGGGGCCGGCAACATTTCACTCTGCACAGCCAGCAGCTGCACAGTAACACTGCAGCTGCTTCTACAATCAGAAAACAGCAGAATTTTGCTCGTGCCTAATGCTCCTGCGTGTAAACATAGAAGGGCGACAGATCTGTGCTGCTCTGATGAGTTCATAGAAGACTGGATTCAACTGTAACAAACCTCCAGCTGTGAGAGGAGACGAGATCAGTGCTCTGAGTTCAATGAAGACTGTTTAGACTGAATGCAGGCCTGTGGTATGTAAACAAATAGCTCTTACAAAATAAGACTGCATAGGGAGAGGAATGACACAGTGACATGTGGACTCGGACAGAGAGGGGGGAGAGGATGTGCTATCCCTTCCCACTGATCTCAAACAAACACTGACTCAGGAGCGAGCATGAACAGTGAAGGGGGGGATGATGTGATTCCCCTTCAGTTAAGAAACACCCAGCTGGGAGGGGAAAGAAACGCCCCTGGATTTCAGGAACTGAGAAAATGAAACTACAAGAAAACAGACGAACTGGTGAAGTGATACATCCCCTTTAATAAATATTTTTAAGAAAAATAGCCTCATTAAAAGAATAATCTTATAAAGTTACAAACGCTATAAAGATCTATATAATTTAAGGCTGACTAGAATAAAGATGGGTCTCATACCATACTAAATCCCCTAGAAGGCCCTTCCTACACTGTGGAGTAATCGCCCCGAAAAGTGTACACCCACTCCAGCTGGCTGATCCTGATAGACCTTATTCCCTCCTATTGAATAAATAGTGCAAAAATACTAGACTCACAATTCTCATACTGAATTAAAACTTTTGTGCACACCATACCCCCTCCCAATGTGTTTCCATATGCGTTTCACCACGGTTCATCAGGGGTCAATGGGGTTCCAAAACGTTTTGTAGACCACAAGATAGATGGACTGTGATGATTCAAAATGATAATAATGATGAACGTCCCCTTACAAAAGTATTAAGATATCAGGGACGTTAGGAAGGAAACCCACCGGAACCCATTATAGTCGATAGGGTCCAATGGATGCCTTTGGTGTTCGTCATTTAATGGATCTGCCAAAGCCTCTACGTTGGAGGTTCCAAATACAACCCCAAGACATAGATGTGAACAAAGCCTAAATAAAAACATCTACAGTATTAGTTGTGAAGGCTGAATTTTTGGTCATCTTTGATACACTTTAGTTGGTTATAAGTCCATTATGGACTCATAAAAACTAAAGGGTTATCGATACTTAAAATTAATAGCTCTTTTTTTTTTTTTGTTTTAGGGTTACATCTTATTTTGGCTACGCTTGCACTGATAACTATTGATCAATTTATGGCCAAATAATTAGACTTAGAAACCCAAATTAAGGATTATCCAGCCTTATGAAATGAATTGCTGACTTTTTGGCCACCCCTGGTGAACTTTGGTCAACCCAAAGGGTTATCCAGCCTTGTAAAAGCCTTATTGGCCTCCCATATTAGATAGATGGAGGCTGACTCCCTGCACCCCCGACCGACCAGGTGATTGCTAGGACCATGGGTCTACAGACTCTCTAATATTCATGTGGGTCTTAGCACTGTTTGTACTTTCAAACACTGTACTTTTAGTAACGTCATTCAGGTTAATGGGGGAGCACTAGAATATCTTACACCCGCATTAATAAAAGTACGGTGTTTGAAAGTCCGAACAGTGCTTAGACCAGCTGATTGGCAAGGGTATCAGGAGTTGGACCTAATATTGATGAGCCACTGATTGATCTTAAGGACCCAGTTACCCAATTTTACAAAACTGGGTTACCCCTTTAAGGTTAGCTATTCTTTATAATAAGTGTAGTGGTGCAATGTTTTGTTGTCTATCAATTGTCTAGTTTGTGTTTCTGCAAAGTTGTGGTAATCTGTAGATTTTGTCCCAGGCAGTACGGGGGCCATGTCACCCTTATTTCTCTGAGTTTTCTACACAATTACTGAGATTTCCCACCACTGACCTATATGTCAGGTAAAAATATGAATATGCGTGAAATATGCAAAAATGTCTGGCTGGTGGTTTTCCCACCTCCAGGATCTTCGCTTCCTGGGAGTACATCTGGCTTGGCTTATATTTAGGCTAGAGCAGTCTAGGACATATGTAGGCACCTCTCCACCAGTTTGAGAAGGCCTGGGATCTGGGATAAGGAGATTAATTTTCCAAGTGTGGAGTGCATTGATTAGACATTGTCTATGTAGGTTCGACCTCCAAGAGGACTGCTGCCAACCAGCTGTTTAAGGGGTTTTGCCACGAAGTAAAATTGACGTGGGAAGCTTGCAAATGAAATAACAAACATTTTCACCATTCACTATTATTAAAAATTCTGCACCGTTTTTGTTTCAGCTGCTCCTTTAGTGATCCATTGTTTACAGCTCATCTCCAGGGGATGCGACCAGGGCTGAGAGCTCCTCAGTCCTGGTCGCACATGCTCAGACATCACTTCTCCTCTCAGGCAGCTACTGAGTGTTCAAACCCCAGGTGCTGTCACTCTACTCCCGTCCTCTGTACTCCTTAGTAATTAGTCAAACAGTGCAAATAAATAAAAAGAAACCTCAATCAGGTCTGTGCATTGATAAAGAGAAAAAAAAAACAGGTTTGGTTCCTGCAGGGATTTGAACCTAGGACCCTTGTGCCTGGAGGCAAAAACTTTACCTCTCAGCTACTCACAATGCTTTACACAAACAGACCTTTCTTTGACTACAGAGAGGAAAGGCCTGGTGATTTGCCTGGTGATATGCAATTCAAACAAATCACACACGCCCCCTTCTGAGCACACAGAGCTGAAGAGCTGGATGCAGGAGGTATGAAATGAGATCGTGGCAAAACCCCTTTAATTTATTCATACATTTCTTTACGGAATAATAGGAGAAGGGCACAACGTAGGGTTCTAATTTAGGATGCTCTGGAATTAGTTATGCAAATATGAAATGAGTCGGGGGTATTACTTAGAAGTCCTATTTTGTTCTTACCTCATGGTCAGAAGTTTCATTGGCGCTACGCCTCTGCCTTCCTCTCTTTGGATATCCATTGATCTTGCATTCATAGCAGTTCTCTGGGGATAGGATGTGCTCCTCGTCTTCTTCAACTGGAGCTGGGATGTAACCACCTTTGCCAAATCCAAGACCGGACACACAGTGCCTGCAGCAATACATGAATATGTAAGTCCTACCCATCTGAAAAAAAATGCTCGCAGTAACATGACCATGAAAAAGGCAAATTCTGCTGCTCGGCGGTACTCCGAACTCCCACTGTAATCAATGGGACAGTTTTGAACACCTCTTCGTTCTCAACCGAGACTTTGGGGGCCCATTTTTAAGATAGGTCTGGTCCCAGAGGCAGGGGCGTTGCTAGGGTCCCAAAACATCCGGGGCCCGGGCCCTGTGTTGTGTTTTGCTCAGAAGGGCGGGTTTCACACAGTGTTTTTTACGCCCCATGAACCGCGGCATGTGTTTTTACAGAGAAAAAACTGTGTCCAGCGTGTCCCTGTGAAGCTCCCACTAATATTTATTCTCCCAAGAACAGGTAATCATTGCTCTCAGTGACAGCTATGAGTTACCATAATGTCGGCCTGTACTTTGGGTGTATTGAAGCGCAATCACCCGCCAGAGTACGGACCAACATTACATCGTGTGATCATACACAGTGTATTTGTGGGGTATAGCTGTGCTGTAATGCGCCTAAAGTGTGCCCCACAAATACGGTAAAATCATAGCGGTGAGGGCTATGATTACCTGTTTTCCCTGCACACAGAACCCGCCCGTAAAAATAAGTGACCTGCCGCTTCATTCGGGGGGGGGGGGGGGGTGAAAGTGAACATGGATGGGAGGTGGCCGGAGCGCTGCTGAAACTACACGCTGGAGAGCACGTACTTCCAAGAGCAGGTGTATAGCGGTGTGCACAGGTCCGTGCCACTATATGCTGTGTGAACAGACCTTTAGGGCAGTACGCCATGTGTTTTGGAAGTACATACTGTTCAGCGCGTATTTCCAGGTACGGGGGGAGGTGGGGGGGGGGGGGGCGGTCCATTCACTTCCACTATCAGTGCTGTAAGTGACGTCACTTCTCTCCCCTGTTGTGCAATATATGTGTATTGTACACACGGGAGAGATGAGATGTAATTCATAGCTCTCTTTGAGAACTATGAATTACAGTAATTGCGGCGCGCATGTCGGGCGTATTGAAGCGCAAATACGCCACGAAATGCGCCCCGCGGTTTACGCAGTGTGAACAGAGCCTTAGTCTGGCTGCAGCAGCTAAAATCATACGTAACCCTGACTAATGACAGATATAAAAAAATTATATTCAAATATAATTCATCATCAGGTCATAGTTTACATGTCTAAGGGTATGTTCACATGGCGTAATTGCAGTAATCCATAGCTCTCATAGAGAACTATGGATTACACGTCCTCTCCCCATGCGTACAATACGATCGTATTGTCTGCGCGGGGAGATAAGTGACATGTCAATGCATGTCTATGGGGCCGGCGGGCTGTTACCCCCCCCCCCCCCGTGCTTCGAGAAGACGTGCTGAACAGCGCGAGCTCCTGAAGCACACAGTGTATTGCGGCGCGTACTGTACACGTCACAATACACCGTGTGAACATAGCCTAAGGGACACACAGGCAGGATTATGTTTTAGTGATGTGAATGAGGTGATATTGTGGATATGTGTGTGTATACACCAATATACATACACACATACAGGGCATACACACACACACATACAGGGCATACACACACATACAGGGCATACATACACATACAGGGCATACACACACACAGGGCATACACACACACATACAGGGCATACATACACATACAGGGCATACACACATACAGGGCATACACACATACAGGGCATACACACATACAGGGCATACACACACACATACAGGGCATACATACACATACAGGGCATACACACACACGTATACACATTTATACATACACACAGACATCTATACAAACACATACATACACATTTACATACACATACATTCAGTACAGTTCACATTCATGAACATTATTTTGTCTCCCCCTGATTACACTACTGAATTATTGTTCAGCACTGAGGCTCCTCACTCACTTCTTGCTGGTCTGGTCCCGAATAAGAGCACAGCAGGGGGTGAAGACCTCTCAGGGCTGCTTCCAGACTCCCTTCACAGTGTGAGCAGCCGGCGCCCCCTCCTCCCTCCTCAGCTCCCGTCATCCCGAGCAGTCGCCCTCCCCCTCCCTGCCTGCACATAGCTGCTGCTGCTCTGAATTGTATGAGCATCCAGGGGACCCCCACACAGTGTAACAGCTTGTCGGCTCTACAGGTCACAGTAATGACCTGGAACCGGACATTCTGAGACTCGGGGCACAAGGAGTCTGGTCCGGGGCTTGTGCCCCGACCAAAAATACCTAGCGGCGCCCCTGCGGTGAGTAAACCAGCACCTACCACACAGGGCTGGGACAAGGTATTTTGGTGCCTTAGGCAAATAAGGCATGTAGCGCCCCCACCCCTCCCCTGCCATTGTAAAATTCAGCCCACTTCATACCTCTTTGTGCCCCCTTCCTGCTTGGGATGAAGTGGAGCCCTAGGCGGTGGCCTACCTTCGCCTACTCGTCATCCCGGCCCTGCTACCACACAATGATGGCATATCCTAGTGATATACCATCAATGTGTGACATGGGAACACTTCTTTTTAAGTCATAAATAAAAGCTTAAATATTTTGTATATGTGTTAGTGCATTAAGTTTTAGTCTCTAATATTAATCCTTTTATTCATTTTCAGCTCCCCTAATATTCAATTTGCAGCTTCTGCCTAGTTCAGAATTCGCAAAGTGTGCTCTGCTTTCTCTCTACACCTGTAAACAACCTTTCCCTGAAAACTGCCTTGTGTGCGCTTTCCTCCCAATCTACATCCTGTGTGATCTGCCCTCCTTGGATGCTCTCCTCCTGTTTCCAGGCTTTGATCTGCCATGTATAACCTTCTCCCGCTCCTATCTCCACTGCTGAGAAGTGACTTGAGGTGAAGGGGAGAGCAGTGGGTGCTCTGCTTTCTCCCTATACCTGTAAACTGCCTTGTGTGCATTATCTACATCCTGTGTGATCTGCCCTCCTTGGATGCTCTCCTCGTGTTTTCATGCTTTGATCTACCATGTACAACCTTCTACCCCTCTTATCTCCACTGCTTAGAGATGTAAAGGGGAGAGCAGGGGGCCCATTACAAGCAGGAGCAGTACTTTAAAGGATTTATTAAAAATTCAGCAGCATCACCAGCTAGATGAAGAATTTACACAAACTACACAGCAGCAAATGGGTGGAAAATATCCACTTTCTGGAAAGTTGTTTAACCCCTTAACGACCGCCCACCAACTTTTGACGTCGGCTGGGGTTTGCGGCTCTGGGTGTCGCAGCTGTACTTCACAGCCCCGATCCCAGCACAGCTCCTGCGAGCACCGGGGAGCAGAGGAAACCTCCGCACCCCGGTGCTTTAACCCTTTGATTGCGGCGGATCATCACCACAGCGCAATCAAAGGGTTCCCCTGCTCTGTCGGATGATCGGAACACCCGGTCACCTGACAGAGCCCGGGGAACGGCTGCACAGTCAGCCCTGGGGACCTAGAGTAGCCCCAGGGCTGTCTGTGTAAGAAGCCAGCGATCTTGACTGCAGCCTGTGTCAGACTGACACAGAGTATAATGTATTAGCAAAAATGAATAGCTAATACATTACTAAATGTAAAAAAAAAAAAAAAAACTGTAACACAGTTATCCCTTCAAGGGATTTAAAAAAAAATAAAAAAACAGAAAAAGTGTTAAAAAAATAATAATAAAAAAATAATAAAAATAAAAATATATTATTATATAATAAAAACTAACTTAATGGTCATATATATACAAAAAAACAACAATAAAAAACCCTCCCCATACAATACATTATAAGTATCCACACGACCGTAATAACCTGTAGAATTAATCTAACAAGTTACTAAGTGTGAAATGTGAATGGTGTAAAAAAAATGTAAACAAAATTCTGCAATTATTTATAAGTGAACTTAAACGATTCCCCCATAAAGTACAACTCGTCTCGAATAAAATGAGGCCTCATCCAACTGCGTCATTGAAAAAATAAAAAAAGTTACAACTGTTGAAACGCAAGAAGGCAAAAACTAAAAAAATGTTCTGGTCATTGACTACTTTTCAGGCCCGGGGCGTAAGGGGTTAATTTTGGATTTAAGGAGCAAATGAACAATAAAAAAAAGTTTATTCTTTAACATTATTTATGACTAGTTCTTCTACTATCCTTTATTTGATGGTTTCTTACCCTTGGCCGGCTCGGAAATATCCTCCTGGACATCCACACAGGTAACCACCGTCAGTATTGGAGCAGCCGTAGCTGCAAGGATTCCCACCACCGCCTGAACACTCATCTACGTCCTGGCAGCCACCAAACGAGGAGTCAAAGTCAAAGCCTGAGGGGCAGAGGCATTTGAAGCTTCCCAATGTGTTATAGCAGGAGGCAGAGCCACAGGTTGACTGGCTGGAACACTCATTCTCATCTGGTAGAAGAAAAGGAGCAGCATTAATACAATGCACTTATGTGGATCAACAATGCACTCATGAAAATAGGTTCCTACATCAAGCCATTAGTCCTTAGGCAAGATTTAGGCCTTACACGAAAGTACAGTTCCTGGGTGTGAAGAAAATTGAGACAAAATGACAAATTAACCCCCCCCCCCCCTCCACCCTCGTAACTCTATTCAGATTGCACAACTGACCCCAGCTCCCAGGAAAGCCTCATTTAATTAGCCCCAAGCTCAGACCCATTGTAAATGGCTTGCCAGAGGAAGAGGTCAATTATTTGAGAGTCATTTTGCCTCAGCGACCATAGGACAGAGGGGAAGCCACCACCACAGGAGGTCAACACATGAAAGAATCCTCATGCACCTGAACACACTTGGGCCCTCACAAAGACTGGAGGACAAAAGGCTAGGAAATGGCCAGGCACCGATATTTCATACAAATCTATGGGAGAACTGTTCATAACCGGTGATTTCATATTTTAAAATATGAATCTTTCCGCACGTTCTGCTGCTACTCCTGGGGTTCTAGGCTACAGGGTAAGGCAGGAACACAAAACTGGCCTTAGGAAGCCAATAGGATAGGGATGCCTGGTACCAGGGCGTAGCTTAGGCCCATCCGGTTCTGATGGTGCCACTGGTTCAGTTCTGTGCCAAGGCCCTGCCACAGCATGGCACCTTTTGTGTTTCAGTCAAAAATGGCATGGCCAGAGAAGGAGGAGTTGTAGATCGTCCCAGGGGTGTGTGGGGGCGTGTAGGGGGCTGCCACATGGGCTGTCCCATTACGGATATAAGCAGGATATAAGCCCATTTTTGCATTCAGGAGGGGGGTACTATTCCAAAGCATCTACACAGAAGCAAGGCCGCATTAGCCAACCTCAGGTAACTGGACACATCTTACTGCCTTTGTTTGTAACCATACTTATTGCAAAATCTATTGAAGGGCCCCCACGTACTATGTGCCATTTACAGGTGTTTCTGATGTTGCAGAGCGCCCTTTGGATCTACTCCGGCTCCAAGATCCGGAAGAAACTGCCACCTCTACATCCCCTAAAGCTACGCCCCTGACCCTAGGACATTTTCATTACAGAAGGTGTTCTTAAACTTAAAGGGGTTTTCCACGGCTGCTTTCTTTCAGATACAGCACCACTCCTGTCCAAAGGCTGTGTGTTGTATTGCAGCTGAGCCCTATTCACTTCAATGGAGCTGAGCTGCAATACCAGACACAACCCATTGACGGACGAGGCGCTGTGTCTTGTTTATCTAATCCTGAACTATTACTTTAATGCTTTATTTATATAATATCTCATAGTTACTGCAATGATTTTTTATTATAATGACTCTGATTAGGGGAAAGATGACTTAACAGCATTTCAGAAGAAAAATATGGCCACTGCTTAATGCGGTTGTCCCACCATACACATTGATGGTAGATCAACAGGATATGCCATCTATGTCTGACAGGTGTGGGCCCCATCTCTGGCGTGCTTGGAACTCCCATTCTCCCATTGGGAGAAGCCCAACCATCTCTCCATTCAAAATGAAGAGGTTTTGGGGCTCGATCTCAAGGGTCCTAACAGGGGTGTAGCTATAAGGGTTTCAGAGGTGGAGTCGCTACTGGGCCCTGAAGCCTGAGGGGGCCCCAAAAGCCCTTCTGCCACAGCATTGTAAATGGCACATGGTAGCTGAGGGGCCCCACTTCACTAGGGTCCAGAAGGTTCAAGGTGGAACCGAAACCTATCACACATTGATGACATATCCTATTGATTTGCCATCAATGTGTATGGAGGGACAACCCCCTTAAGGGCCTAATACACGGGTCAAATACTAGCTGAATAACTATTCATAATACTGTTTGTTCTTGATGACTGTGTAAAAGGCCCTGTCACCAGTCAGCAATCGTCAGCTGATTGCTTCTTTGATGAAGAGTGACCAAATCAAATTTTGTCAGCAGCACATCTCCCATTCTATAACAGACAAGGCAGTTTTCAGGGAAAGGCTGTGTACAGGTGTTGAGAGAAAGCAGAGAACCTACAAACTGCAAACTCTAAACTTTCTAAGCAGAGGATGCTGACAATAATGAAAGTGAATGGCCACATGAAAGATCACAAGTTATAAGTGATTGTTCATACAGATGTTCACCCCCTGTCAATTGGGCAGTGCCACGGGTTATCAGCCTATGCAATAGGACTCTAAGGGCATGTCCCCACGGCACGGGTTTGCGGCCGGGTTTTCAGACTGTTTGAGGTTTTGCAGACCGTCTGAAAAACCTGCTGCAAACTAACACAACGGGCTTCTATGGAAAACCCGTTCAGCAGTCACCACTGCACGGGTTTTTCCGCCCGGCGGTTTTTCCGCCCGCAGGCCCCCTGCAAAACATTCTACATGCACATTCTTCCGTCCAGTTTTCGGACAGAATATGAACATGGAAAGGGGGAGGGCTTTTCTCCGCTCATCGCAGAGAAAAGCTGCCACCCCCCCCCCCCCCCCCACGGCCATGGGGACGGCACACCGGTTGTGGTCCAGTACTGTGTACATGGCCCCTTAGAGCATGTCTCCACGGCAAGGGTTTTTGGACGGTTTTTCTGACGGTTTGCGGTTTTACAAACCGTCTGAAAACCTGAAACAAATTCTCTCCCATAGACCTCAATAGGAAAACTGTTTTTCCGCCAGTGGACCGCAAAACATAGAACATGTTCATTCTTCCGACTGGTTTCTAGACGGAAAATTAACATTGGAGTCACTGCAAACCGCTGAAAACGTAGAGAACGGTTTTTGGGCGGTTTTCGTTTTTTGCAAAAAAAAAAAAGTGATAAATGATCCCGCCTATAGTAGATGTGTTTTTGGAGGTCCTTTTGCACTTTTTTTTTAACACAGGAAGGTCCTGCAAAGCACTTCAGTGTCAACGAGAGTCTATAAATCCACTTTTTAGTCTAAACTAACCAAATCTTTATGCTGGTAACATGCACATGTGCTTAAAGGGAAAGTGAAAAAGTTGGCCGTTGTGCATCATCGTTGACCTCTACTGTGTCTGTATTCTCTTACTGGGTTTCCCCCACATGCTCACCCCTGATGTACATCGATCCAGTCCATAAGGGGAAGAATTAGGGAAGCCGTTAGGTAATTGCATTTCCAATAATGCCATACGTAACATATAAGCATTGAGATCTACTTAAGTAGTTTCAAAACAATAGATTTTATTTTTTTCCTACTACTCACCCACACACTGGTTCCACTGGTAATGTTGCACATAGCCCTGTGGGCAGCCGCAGCGATATCCTCCAAGCACGTTTTGACAGCCGTGTTGACAGCGATGATTACCATCACACTCATCAACATCTACAAAATGAAAAGGAAACTTAGTCTCTTGTTTCATAGACAAATATGGAAGGAAGAACGAAGAAAATGAATCTGCATTTATAAATTGTGTCACATATGAAAATGGGAGTCACAGCATTATGAATGACTTGTAATCTATGGATTGAAATCCTTGCTCATTCTGCCCTTAAAGGGGTTGTCTCACCACAAAGATTAGCTTTCAATATGTAGGGACCACTGAATGAAGACGTTTTACAAGTATATTGCTTTGTTCATTTTTTTTTTGTTGAGGAGCTACAAATGATTTTATCACCTTCTGAGGGCTTTCTGGTTTCTCTAGTGACTGGCTTGTTGTTTGCTCTTCCTCTATCTGACAGCAGGTAGTGATGTAATCACACAGGTCACTGCACAGAACTGCTGGCAGCCTGAGAGCTTGTGTGTTATCTGATCTTTCAAACAAAAGACACTAATTACTACTGTTTACTTTAGCTCTGAAGCTTCTCTGGACCTCAGAGCAGGGGATTCTTTATATAATTAGCAGAGGTCTGAATACATGGAGCTCATATGCTAATTACCTATAGCTTGACCAGGAAGTGACAGAATGCATGAATGATAGAATGCTGCTGAATCTATGAAACAGTGAGATGAGACAACCCCTTTAAGAGTCCAGTGGGCATCGTTAATCAGTGACTGATAGCCTTCCTTGTAGGTCATGCATATATAACACTGGTGAGCTTGGAGTACATTCGATATAACTGGGGATAGCTTCAAAAACTTGAATGTGAAGGAGAAGGTATAATAGATACAGGAAGAACCTGAGTCTGTCACCCTAAGGCAGGGGCATAGCTACAGGGGGTGCAGAGGTAGCAGCCGCTACCGCGCCCTGCAGCCTGAGGGGGCCCACAAATCCTCTTGCCACATAAGGAAATACCAGCATTGTAACTGTCATATGGTAGCCAGGGGGCCCATTTCACTTTTTTGCACTGGGGCCCTGGAGCTTCAAGTTACGCCTCTGCCCTAAGGGTAGGTTCACACGGAGTATTTGCGGTCATAATTGTGCTGCAATACACCCAAAGTACGGACCACAAATATGGTAATTCATAGCTCTCATTGAGCTATGATTACCTGATATTTTCCCTAAAAAAGAAGTGAAAGTCTATGGGAGCCAGCACAGAGCGTTTTAGAAGTACGAACTGGCCAGCACAGACTTCTAAAACACCCGGCGAATTGCGAAGCGTACAGAACATGCCGAAATATTCCATGTCAACATAAACTAAGGGCACGGCCACATGGCAGTGACAAAATGCCGGTCAGATTCTGATTAAAAAATCCGACAGGTATTTTATCAACTTTTGACCGGTTTGGGAGGACGGTTTCTGTCCGCTGTTTGTGGATTCGGCCATCCTTACCATTTAACAGTACATTTTCCGCCCAAAAACTAGACAGAAGAATGTGCATGTTCCAAGTTTTTTTGACTGTTTTTGGATTTGAAATTCCAACGTCAGAAAATCCGTGCAGAGTAGATGACAGCTCTCAGATTTTCTATTAAAGTCTATGGAGATGGTTGACAAGTTGTTTTTTCAAATCCGAAAAACTGTCTGAAAAACCGACTGAAAACCCTTCATATGGATGTACCCTTAGTTCACCAGGAACTACTCCTCTTTGACATGTTTTTTGGTGGCAAATCTGATGGCGGAAGTCTCTTTTCTCCTTCCACATGTTGTTTCCCTATGTCCTTGTCAACTCTACATGCTCTTAGCACTGTACCTGAGGGGAAATCAAGGAATTTTCCTGACTTCTCTTACTAACTATCACCACCTCTATCTGCTCTCTCTCAACAAGTCAGGACTAACTCCTTCCACACAGTTTCTCGGGCTCTTGCTTTTCCTTCTTCCTTCCTCAATGATCTGGTGACATCTAATGGTGAATAGGTGAATTGCTGGCCCCAGTCTTACACATAGAAAACTATCAGTTATTGAGTAAGACCGCCTACTTGACTCCTAAGCATAGAAAGAGCAGGGATTTTCATCAATATTTACACATTATACTGAGTTATTTTCCCATGAAGCAAATTTTTAGCTCACATAATGCCTATAACTATCATCACCTCTACCTGCTCTCTCTCAACAACTCAGGACTAACTCCTCCCCCACAGTTTCTCGGGCTCTTACTTTTCCTTCCTCCTTCCTCAATGACCTGGTGACATCTATTGGTGAATAGGTGAATTGCTGGCCCCGGTCTTACACATAGAAAGCTATCAATTATTGAGTAGGACTGCCCACTTGACTCCTAAGCATAGAAAGAGGAGGGATTTTCATAAATATTTACGCGTTATACTGAGTTTTTTCCCATAAAGCTGTGCATCACTCGGTTCAGCTAGACTGCATGTTAAATGCAAAGACTTCCCTTACAAGAGTTGTTCATTTTTCTCTAACCTTCACAGTTGCTTCCTGAGTTGTCCAGAGAAAAGCCTTTCTGACATTCGCATGAGAAGCTGCCGGGGTTGTTCTGGCAGACGCCGCGAGCTCCGCACAAGGTTGGCTGAGCACTGCACTCATTATTATCTATGGAGAGAAAGCATCTGATTAGATATACTTAATGCACCTCATACATACATACATATCACAGACAGATTATTACAATTAAAGTTAGTATAACTTCATTATTTGGTTGAGAGAAGGGGAACATCTCTCCTTATGGAGAGCACCAGTTAAGGCGTGTAGTGTTTTGATTGCCTTTTAGCCCACTACTAAGCATCTGCATATCACAAGGCATTATGGGAAAGGAACTGGGAAGCTCACTGCGCCCTCTAATGGTTGTAACAAAGCCTCAATTTACTTCTGATTCACTGAATCTTTGAGAAGCAAAAAGGAATATTAGTCAAGCCAATATCGCTCATCTACATACGACCGTTTCGGGGTTTTGCCCCTCATCAGTGTAGAGCAGAGCGATACTGGCTTGACTGGGTGGGAAGCAATGAGTGGCTGAGAGAAGGGGAACATCTATCCTTATGGAGAGCACCAGTTAAGTTGTGTAGTGTTTTGATTGCCTTTTAGCCCACTACTAACGGTCGTATGTAGATGAGCGATATTGGCTTGACTAATATTCCTTTTTGCTTCTCAAAGATTCAGTGAATCAGAAGTAAATTGAGGATTTGTTACAACCAATAGAGGGGGCAGTGAGCTTCCCAGCTCCTCTCCCATAATGCCTTGTGATATTCATTATTTGGTCAAATTATACATTATATTTCATCAAAAGAGTCATGACGAGTTCACAAGCACATCCTGATTGTGCAACTGCAGGAGCGGAGAGCTGGCTGTCAGCAGCAGCCGAGCTCTCCAATGAGAAGGCAGTGATAGTTTATTACTGTCCCTGCCTACCTGATCACTGTATATACAGTGCTTAATAAGTGCTGTATATTCAAATCAGCAGGAAGCTTTTCCAGTCTCCATACGGAACAGAGAGTGGGTCGAGCTTTCTCAATACTCTCCATTCTGTTCTATGGTACACTTGGCTGCACCATAAAACAGAATGGAGAGTATTAAGAAAGCTTCAAACCCCTTACCACACTTTATATTCGTTTTCTATTTACTCTGACCTTGGACCACTATTTTTTCACAACATTCTCAACATAATAAATTAATTTAATGATATATTGAATTAACAATAAATAATATATCAATTTTCTTACCAATGCATGAAGTCTGGTGCTGGGTGAATCCGGGAGGACACTTGCAATTGAAGCTTCCAATGGTGTTAACGCACAGGAACTGGCAATTGTGTTGTTTGGTTGAACATTCATCCAAATCTGTAATATGTTTTATATTATGGATATTATTATATATATATTTTTGGTATATTATGTTTTAGAACCTCTTGTTTGTATGTCCTAATAAACTTCAACTAGTTTTGGTAACTGTTCCCATAAAATGACTATTCTAAAGTCATGGCTGCCTTGTAGAAGTCAAACCTGGAAAAATTACACTTCCAAAGAAGCCAGTTATACAATATAACAGCCATGGTTTGCAGCTTAGGGCCCCTAATGTAAAATCTATCACCCGGCCCCCTTCCTACCATGTGCCATTTAAAATAATATAATATAATTCATAGCTACCCTTGATACCACTATAGTTATTCCAAGACCATTGAAAAACCTCCCTACTACATCCCACTGTGACCCATACATACCTCCCCAAATACCATGTTCCTCCCTGGTCCCTCACTGATGACGTTGTGTTCATGGATCACATGATGCTACAACCAATCCCTGGCTTCACCAGTGTCCTTGGAGGTCAGTGATTGGTTAAAGCATCATATGATCCATGAACGTGACATCATCAGTGAGGGACAGAGCTGGAACGGTGGTGATGGGAGAGGTAAGTAGAGGTTAATTTTCTAGTTAAGTACAGAAGTGATAGGGAGGCTTTTCCAAAGTCTTGGAAAAGCCCTTTAAGCAAAACTGCTAGAATAAATCAGTACTAAAGAGGTGTTCCTAAAGGACTAAAGCCTCAGTCATAAGGCTAAGATTAAAAAATGAAAGCGTCTTCATCGGCTAAAATTGGGGAACCCTAAAAAGGATTTCCTTACCTTTACATGTCTTGCCATCTTCCTGTAGGATGTATCCTCTAGGGCACGAGCACTGGTAGCTGCCCTCGGTATTCTTACATATAAAGTTGCAGGGTTTGGGAGACTGGGCACATTCATCAAGATCTGGACAAGGAAGCAAATGATTAGATCCTTTACCAGAGATTCCAAACTCATTTTCACAGAGAGACACATCAACATTATGGTTGCCGTTTGTAACTGTAAGACTGTATAACTGTAACCTGGGGCATAACCAGAATTCATAGGGCCCCATAGCAAAATGAAATGGGCCCCAGCACTTAATGACGAGAAACTAAAAAACAGCAGCATAAGTAGCAATAATTAAAGGTACAAATAACACCGCCATGTATTAGGGAACCCAACACAAAATCAGCAGCACTCTATAGGCAGTAAAAAATGGTCAAAGAGGACATAAGAATTTTTGGAAAAGCATTTCTGCTACTGTGGAATATAAGAACATTTTGAGGTTCTTCGTGTACATTTTTGTTCAATTCTGTGAATGCCCACCTACCACAGCAAGGTGACCCCAATTCAGCTGGGAACCTACACTACATGTTGCCTGGTTCCTTAATAAGATCAGGTTTTAGCTGGAATCTTCTCTCCCTGAAGTGTAGAGGTCTGAACAGAGACCAGGAGAGGCAACATGTAGCATAGGTTCCCACCTGAATTGGGGGTCATTTACAGCTTTGATCAAAAATCTACACGAAGAACCTCAAAATCATCTTATATAATTCACAGTAGCAGAAATGCTTTTCCAAAAAATCTTAAGTCCTCTTTGACCGTTTTTTAGTGCCTATAGAGTACTGCTGAATTTGTGTTGTGTTTGCATTGCTTTTGGCTGCCACCCCAGTGTGCACCTATACGTTTTTTCTTCAAAATTTATGTGCTGACCATATTTTGTTTTTTGAATGCAGGCAGTCCCCGACTTACACCGTTCCGACTTACATCTGTCTCCTAGATACAAATGGAGACTTATGGGGCGTGATGCAGTAGTTCAGATTATTCCAATGTTATGGTGCCACGTCGTTAGTTAAAGGCCACTGAGCTTTCTACTTTGGGGGATGGCTAGGGTAACTGGGTAGGGCTGTCAGACCGCCTGTGGTCTGCTGAACAGGTGCACCCTAGAGCTCCAAATCTAAGATGGTGCCCGCTCCTTGTACTGGGCCCATGTCTTCTGCCAAGGTCTGACTGCGTCCCAAAGTGGTAAGCTGGTCCTTCTACGTCCATACGTGGGACATATAAAATGATCTGACCTGTTGGGCCAGATTCGACCCATGGGCCTTGATTTAAACTTGCATTGAACAGTGAGGTGTGGAGGTGCGCCCTCGAACTCCAGATCTCAGTTGGCTTCTGCTCCCTGTACTGGGCCCATGACCTCTGCCAAGCTCTGTCTGTGTCCCAACATGGAAAGTCAGTCCTTTTGCATCCATAAATGTTGTCTACTCCTGCTTGCTGTGTGTAAGCTAACGTGGGCCAAATAAAATGATGTGTTGGGTCAGATTCGACCCACGGGCCTTGGTTTAGACTTGTGCTGTAGAGGTACGCCGTTGAGCTCCAAGTCTAAGGCATCTTCTCTGTACTAGGTCCACGACCTCTGCCAAGCTCTGGCTGTGTCCTACAGTTAAGGTGTTACGTTGGTTCTTCTATGTCCATACTTGTTGTCCATCCCTGCTCACTGTGTTTAAGCTCACAAGGGCCATATAAAGCAAAGTGTTGTGCTGGATTCGACCCACCGGTCTTGGGTTTGACACGGGAATTATTGCTATTACCATATCTGTGAAAAAGACCAGACACCATTGCATAGTATATGTCTTACCAACACATGTGGTCCCTGTGAAGTCTGTGGTGTAGCCCAAATTGCAATGACAGCGGAAAGACCCAATGGTGTTTATGCACTGGCCGTTCTTGCATAGGTTAGGAAGGACTCTGCATTCATCAATATCTAAGAAGAGAAGGAGATTAAGCATCAGAGAGCAACGGAAAATCAGATCTCTCAATATTTGTTCAATAATTCCTAAATGTCTGTACCTCTTCCGTCAGTGGTGAAGCCAGGGCCGTGTGGGCACATCTTTTTGTAGGCCGCAGTGCCAGGAAGAGGACACAATTCACATTGGTTGCCCCAGCCTCGGCCTCCGTTACAGCAGCACTCAGATTTGGTAACCATGTTACGGTTAGTAGATGAAAGCTGGCACATCGTCTGCAGGACTTCAGTGAAACAAGATCCTTGGCGGGTGTCTAGACATGAAAATGAATAGAATAGAATGTATAGAAAATGTGTATAATATAGTTTATACCAGTCGAGTTACATTATTATAGCCACAAGGTTATCCCGGGTAACAACTGTGTGCAGAGACAGTAGCTAGACAAGTTGGGAGTGACCAAATAAGGTCTTGGTAGGTTGCCACAGGTATCTGGAGCTGACTGCATCCCACAGCTGCTGGAGGGGCCATAGAACCAACACCACCATCCAGGGGCCCCACAGCTGCTGGAGGGTCCATAGAACCAACACCAACATCCAGGGGCCATACAGCTGCTGGAGGGGTTATAGAACCAACACCAACATCCAGGGGCCATACAGCTGCTGGAGGGTCCATAGAGCCAACACCACTATCCAGGGGCTCCCACAGCTGCTGGAAGGGCCATGGAGCCAACACCACCATCCAAGGGCACCACAGCTGGTGGAGGGCCCTGGAGCCAACACCATCATCCAGGGGCTCAACAGCTGCTGGAGAGGCCATGGAGCCAACACCACCATCCAGGGGCTCAACAGCTGCTGGAGAGGCCATGGAGCCAACACCACCATCCAGGGGCTCACACTGCTGCTGGTGGGACCATAGAGCCAACACCACCATCCAGGGACCCCACAGCTGCTGGAGGGTCCATAGAGCCAACACCATCATCCAGGAGCCCCACAGCTGCTGGAAGGTCCATAGAGCCAACACCACCATCCAGGGGCTCCACACCTGCTGGAGGGGCCATAGAGCCAACACCACCATCCAGGGGCCCCACAGCTGCTGGAGGGTCCATAGAGCCAACACCTCCATTGAGGGGTCCCACAGCTGCTGGAGGGTCCATAGAGCCAACACCACCATCCAGGGGTCCCACAGATGCTGGAGGGGAAATGGAGAAAACACCACCATCCAGTGGCCCCAAAGCTGCTGGAGGGGCCATGGAGAAAACACCACCATCCTGGGGCTCCACAGCTGCTTTAGGATGCATAGAGCCAACACCACCATCCAGGGCCCCACAGCTGCTGGAGGGTCCATAGAGCCAACACCATCATCCGGGGGCTCCCACAGCTGCCGGAGGGTCCATAGAGCCAACACCACCATCCAGAGGCTCCCACAGCTGCTGGAGGGTCCATAGAGCCAACACAACCATCCAGAGGCTCCCACAGCTGCTGGAGGGGCCATAGAGCCAACACCACCATCCAGAGCCCCCACAGCTGCTGGAGGATCCATAGAGCCAACACCACCATCCAGGGCCCCCACAGCTGCTGGAGGGGCCATAGAGACAACACCACCATCCAGGGCCCCACAGCTGCTGGAGGGTCCATAGAGCCAAGAGCTCCCACACAGGCTCAGTTTGGGTTCAAATCTGGGGTATTATGTAGCCAGGGTAGTATCTGGAAGTCTTGGTTCTGCTCTTCCAACCAATGTCAGACATTTCTAGCAATGTGACATGTTGCATTGTCTTGCCCTGCGCCAAGGGTGCACAAAAAAGTACAGAGAAGACCTTTTTGTGCTCTCACATGCTTGTTCCCATCTTGGGGACCTTTATTTCACTTTTTTGCAAACATTTTGTGCAATTGCCCAAAAAAAACCTCAAGAAAACACTGTGTGAACCTGGCCTAATATCGAATAATATAGTTTTACTCACCAATACACTCTGTTCCAGAGGCGCTGACCTGGAAGCCATCGTTACAATCACATCGGTAACTTCCAATGGTGTTCACACAGCGCCCGTTGGAGCAAATACCAGGCTTTGTACGACATTCATTTTCATCTGGTTTAATACATGATTGCAGCAAAGGTTAATGAGCGCTTCAGAAGAATAAACAGAAGACTTGGCAGATGGTAAAACGATAATGGAGCAAACATACAACATCATTAAGCAAACACCAAAGTAATTATATGTACAATCTACAAACAAAGGAGATTCACAATGAAGCCAATGAGCGTTGTAAAGAGTTGCTACATAAGCACATGTGAAATTGTTTAACTAGCTAGGACTCACCCATGCATCCTTCACCATCAGGGCGCCGCTGCATGCCAGGGGGGCAAATACACATGAATGTGCCAATGAGGTTCTTGCACATCATGCCTTTGGATTCACAGTCATGTAGACCTTCTGCACATTCATCCAAATCTGCAAAACAGAGATATACAGATTTTATAGAATTAGGCTCTGTCTCCAGTGCACAGAAAAATGCTTTAAAGCCGTCCCATAGACTCTATAGTGAGAACGTCCCGCCGTCTCCCATAGACTATAGTGAGAACGTCCCGCTGTCTCCCATAGACTCTATAGTGAGAACGTCCCGCTGTCTCCCATAGACTCTATAGTGAGAACGTCCTGCTGTCTCCCATAGACTCTATAGTGAGAACGTCCCGCTGTCTCCCATAGACTCTATAGTAAGAACGTCCCGCTGTCTCCCATAGACTCTATAGTAAGAACATCCTGCTGTCTCCCATAGACTCTATAGTAAGAACGTCCCGCTGTCTCCCATAGACTCTATAGTGAGAACGTCCTGCTGTCTCCATAGACTCTATAGTGAGAACTTCTCGCTGTCTCCCATAGACTAGAGTGTAAGAACGTCCCGCTGTCTCCCATAGACTCTATAGTAAGAACGTCCCGCTGTCTCCCATAGACTCTATAGTAAGAACGTCCCGCCGTCTCCCATAGACTCTATAGTAAGAACGTCCCGCCGTCTCCCATAGACTCTATAGTAAGAACGTCCTGCTGTCTCCCATAGACTCTATAGTGAGAACGTCCCGCTGTCTCCCATAGACTCTATAGTGAGAACATCCCGCTGTCTCCCATAGACTCTATAGTAAGAACGTCCCGCTGTCTCCCATAGACTCTATAGTGAGAACGTCCCGCTGTCTCCCATAGACTCTATAGTAAGAACGTCCCGCTGTCTCCATAGACTCTATAGTAAGAACGTCCCGCTGTCTCCCATAGACTCTATAGTAAGAACGTCCCGCTGTCTCCCATAGACTCTATAGTAAGAACGTCCCGCTGTCTCCCATAGACTCTATAGTAAGAACGTTCCGCTGTCTCCCATAGACTCTATAGTAAGAACGTCCCGCTGTCTCCCATAGACTCTATAGTAAGAACCTCCCGCTGTCTCCCATAGACTCTATAGTGAGAACGTCCCGCCGTCTCCCATAGACTCTATAGTAAGAACGTCCCGCTGTCTCCCATAGACTCTATAGTGAGAACGTCCCGCTGTCTCCCATAGACTCTATAGTAAGAACGTCCCGCTATCTCCCATAGACTCTATAGTAAGAACGTCCCGCTGTCTCCCATAGACTCTCCCATAGACTCTATAGTAAGAACGTCCCGCCGTCTGCCAGACTCTATAGAAAGAAAGGCACGCTGTCTCCCATAGACTCTATAGTAAGAACGTCCCGCTGTCTCCATAGACTCTATAGTAAGAATGTCCCGCTGTCTCCCATAGACTCTATAGTAAGAACGTCCCGCTGTCTCCCATAGACTCTATAGTAAGAATGTCCCGCTGTCTCCCATAGACTCTATAGTAAGAACGTCCCGCTGTCTCCATAGACTCTATAGTAAGAACGTCCCGCTGTCTCCCATAGACTCTATAGTAAGAACGTCCCGCTGTCTCCCATAGACTCTATAGTAAGAACGTCCCGCTGTCTCCCATAGACTCTATAGTAAGAATGTCCCGCTGTCTCCCATAGACTCTATAGTAAGAACGTCCCGCCGTCTCCCATAGACTCTATAGTAAGAACGTCCCGCTGTCTCCCATAGACTCTATAGTAAGAATGTCCCGCTGTCTCCCATAGACTCTATAGTAAGAATGTCCCGCTGTCTCCCATAGACTCTATAGTGAGAACGTCCCGCTGTCTCCCATAGACTCTATAGTAAGAACGTCCCGCTGTCTCCATAGACTCTATAGTAAGAACGTCCCGCTGTCTCCCATAGACTCTATAGTAAGAACGTCCCGCTGTCTCCCATAGACTCTATAGTAAGAACGTCCCACTGTCTCCCATAGACTCTATAGTGAGAACGTCCCGCTGTCTCCCATAGACTCTATAGTAAGAACATCCTGCTGTCTCCCATAGACTCTATAGTAAGAACATCCTGCTGTCTCCCATAGACTCTATAGTAAGAACGTCCCGCTGTCTCCCATAGACTCTATACCCCTTTAAGACGTTGTCATACCTTTGCACATCCGCCGATCCTCTCTTAGGGTGTAGCCAGAAGGACAAGTACATTCATATGATCCATACGTGTTAATACAACGGAAGGCGCACAGCAGAGGGTTTGTGCACTCATTGATATCTGAAAAACAGTAAAAGGTGGATGATCCAATAAATAGGGTTAAAAATCCTCATGGTTTAGAGACAAGTCATCTCGACACAACTCTACATCAATTGTGTCCTTTTTACTTTTCACTTGTTCTGCTTTACAGTCCCTGAATCTTATTGTTTTAGTCCTATATGTGGAAAGGATTTTCTATTTTCCATGCGTTCTCTGTCTGTAATACAACAACTGTAATTTTGTAAATGTTACCTTCACAAGTCATCATAGATCCAGGTTCAAAGCCTTCATCACAGGCGCATTCAAATCCCCCAACCACATTAGTACAGGTTCCGTTGCCGCAGGGGTTTCCGATGGAGCACTCGTCCGTGTCTGCAACGTAAGTGAGACGTCAAACGTTCATTAGTAAGTTCTGTTTCTCACAGCAGTGCAGGATATTCTACCTAACATCTCCAGTAAAGCAGTCATGGCAGGAGCAATAGCCCTCCTTTACTATTTACACATATTTACAAAAATTTGGGGTCACATCTATGGATTCACATGCGCCATTTTTCTATCTTGGCGCCGGAACACCAGTTTTAAATAGACATAGAGGAGTGTATGATATGACAGTATGAATGACACTGAGCCACCATGCTACACTGTGCTAACCACTGAGCCACTATGCTACAAAGTGCTAACCACTGAGCCACCATGCTACCCAGTACTAACCACTGAGCCACCATGATACACTGTGCTAACCACTGAGTCACAGTCCTGCACTGTACTGACCACTGAGCCACTGTGCTACACTGTGCTAACCACTGAGCCACTGTGCTACCCAGTACTAACCACTGAGCCACCATGCTACACTGTGCTAACCACTGAGCCACTATGCTACAATGTGCTAACCACTGAGCCACCATGCTACCCAGTACTACCCACTGAGCCACCATGATACACTGTGCTAACCACTGAGTCACAGTCCTGCAATGTACTGACCACTGAGCCACTGTCCTACACTGTGCTAAACACTGAGCCACCATGCTACCCAGTACTACCCACTGAGCCACCATGATACACTGTGCTAACCACCGAGCCACAGTCCTGCACTGTACTGACCACTGAGCCACCATGCTACCCAGTACTAACCACTGAGCCACTATGCTACCCAGTACTAACCACTGAGCCACCATGCTACACTGTGATAACCAGTGAGCCACAGTCCTGCACAGTACTGACCACTGAGCCAATATGCTACACTGTGCTAACCAGAGTCACCGTGCTACCCAGTACTAACCACTGAGCCACCATGCTACCCAGTATTAACCACTGAGCCACCGTGCTACCCAGTGTTAACCACTGAGCCACCGTGCTACCCAGTACTAACCACTATGCTACATTGTGCTAACCACTGAGCCACCATGCTACCCAGTACTAACCACTGATCCACCATGCTACACTGTGCTAACCGCTGAAGCGAGCAGTTAGGTACATAGGACCTTACCGAAAGGGTTAATGAGGAATTTAACACAAAATCCACTTTAGATTCCTCGTTACAATCCTTGTGTAATCTGATGGACATTCACACAGCGAACCACAGCAAGGATTTTCCACAGCACGGATTATACACCAGTGGTCCGTAAATGGACCCTGCTTCAGAACGAGTGACACAGGTGAGCTCCATTCCTATGGGGCTAACCTGCGTTCAAATCAGGCGATTGCTGCCTCCGTTAAGTAGAAATCCTTGGCAGAAGTTCAAGGTGACGCCTCGGATTTCTGCCAAGGAAAACACATTGTATTCTTCCGTCTGGAAAAATCTGCCGTGTAAACATATCCTAAGGCGTTCATGGGACTAATGATGTTGGCAAAACATGAGCTAAAGGTCAGTGAAGTGCGTGGATTTTCGGTGTACTCACCTACGCAGTTAACTCCTGTGAAGTCAAGGTTGTATCCAAATGGACATTCGCAGCGGAAAGAGCTATCGGTATTGATACAGATTCCATTGACACAAATTCCCGGACTCTCAGCGCATTCATTGACATCTAACCAAAGGGCAGAAGAAAAGGTTCAAAGGTTATGTAATTGGAAAAAGTTTTTTTTTCTGTGCCTCATCAATTTTACAAAAAATCACAAAGAAACACTTCCATTTATAGGGTTTTGTCTCGTGATGACCATCCCTTTCTATACGCCCTAATAGAATTTATGGATATCATGTGGAGCGATCCTCTACCCAGGACCCCTGGGCCACAGACGGGAGTCACTAATGGGAAGCTCATCCATTGACTCTTATCACCCAACCATGTATCAGCAATGCATATCAATGGCTGCCATGACAAGAACATAGTTTTCCGCTCTACAAATCACTGGTAAGGCGACATATGGGATATTGTATACAGGTTTGGGCACTGGTGTATAAGGAGCTGAGCTACAGCGGGTGCAGAGGAGGGCGACCAAGTTGGTGAAGGGAATAGGTGTATGGCAAAGCCAAGCAGGTTATCAAGCTTGGGGTTATTCAGCTTGGAAAAAAGATGGCTTAGGGATGATTTAATGACCATATTTGAAAAGACAGTAAATAGATCGCCTGTAACCATGATAAAGGGACATCCTCTATGTCTACAGGAAAGAAGGTTTCACCGTCGTCATAGATGCGGAGTCTTTACTGTAAGAGTGGTGCCACAAGAGGTTGTGATGGTGGGAGCGGTCGCTAAAACAAGAGGTTGTGATGGTGGGAGCACGCTGCCACAAGAGGTTGTGATGGTGGGAGCTCGCTGCCACAAGAGGTTGTGATGGTGGGAGCTCGCTGCCACATGAGGTTGTAATGGTGGGAGCTCACTGCCACAAGAGGTTGTGATGATGGCAGCTCGCTGCCACAAGAGGTTATGATGGTGGGAGCCCACTGCCACATGAGGTTGTGATGGTGGGAGCTCGCTGCCACATGAGGTTGTGATGGTGGGAGCTCGCTGCCACCTGAGGTTGTAATGGTGGGAGCTCGCTGCCACAAGAGGTTGTGATGATGGGAGCTCGCTGCCACAAGAGGTTGTGATGATGGGAGCTCACTGCCACAAGAGGTTGTGATGGTGGGAGCTCGCTGCCACATGAGGTTGTTATGGTGGGAGCTCGCTGCCACAAGATGTTGTGATGGCGGGAGCTCGCTGCCACAAGACGTTGTGATGATGGGAGCTTGCTGCCACAAGAGGTTGTGATGATGGGAGCTCGCTGCCACAAGAGGTTGTGATGGTGGAAGCTCGCTGCCACAAGGGGTTGTGATGCTTGAGTCATTGACCAAGTTCAAGAGGGCTTTAGATGACTTTCTTGAAAAATGTAATATCAAAGGTTATGGGGACTAAAATTCTAAAGTTCGGATGTTGATCCAAGGATTCATCCTGATTTCCATATTTGGAATTGAGAAACCATTTTTCCTCTTGTGTAGGACAAATGGCATCCACCTCACTGCCTTCTGTATATAGACTGCTGGGTTATTGGTTGGACTTAATGGACCTGTGTCTATTTCCAACCTTATCTACTATATGTTATGTTAATACCCTTGCACAGATATAGCATTAGCCAAATAAAAGGCAATCCATGCTATGCCACTGACCGTGCATGCCTACACTATTTACACAGCATGCCCCTCATACATTTAGGAGGACATGTATAGAAACTGTCTAGGCGTAAGACTTTCATTGTTGCCCGTAGTGATCAATCAGTGCCCATAGCATCCAATCAGAGCTCCCCTCTCATATTCCCAGAGCACTTTATGAAGCGAAAAAGGAGATCTGATTGGTTGCTATGAGCAACAAAGAAAGCCTTAGACCAAGACAATTGTTATACATGTCCACCTCCGCATTAAAATGAGTGCACTATGTAATAATATTGTGCTGCACGTGCATTGTTAATATTGCAATGTGCCAATCGCTCATTTGCAGCTTGGGTTTCACTAAGCAACTATGGACTTGGGTGAAGCTGGTTTCAACTGATAACAAGGGTTTGTTCAGGTTTCATAAGTTGAATCATCGAGCAACTATGGAATTGGTTAGAGCTGGTTACAACTGATAACTATGGGTTATGAGGTCCCCTTGATGATTGGGAGGTGGGCTTAAAGCATTTTGGCCAAAAGTGTGAACTGAGAACCTCAATTTTTTTCATGTATTCTAGTTAGCAGTAATGCTTTTTCCAAATTTCCTATGTCCCATTTGACGGTTTCCTTAGTCCATAATGTGCCACTGTTTTTTGAATTTGTAATGATAACTATGGGTTGTCTGGGTTTCTGAAGCTGAACCATCGAGTAACTATAGACTTGGTTGGAGGTGGTTTCAGTTGATAACAAGGGGTTGTCCGGGTTATTGAAGATGAACCAGTTAACAACTATGGACTTGGCTTGAGCTAGTTTTAACGGATAACTAAGGGTTGTACGGGTTATTGAAGATGAACCACCATCCATAAACTAGGACTTGGTTGGAGCTGGTTTTAACTGATAACTAAGGGTTGTCCGGGTTATTGAAGATGAACCACCATCTATTAACTAGGACTTGGCTTGAGCTAGTTTTAACGGATAACTAAGGATTGTACGGGTTATTGAAGATGAACCACCATCTATCAACTAGGACTTGGTTGGAGCTGGTTTTAACTGATAACTAAGGGTTGTCCGGGTTATTGAAGATGAACCACCATCTATTAACTAGGACTTGGTTGGAGCTGGTTTCAAGGGGTTGTCTTGGTGACACAACTTCTTTAACTCACCCATTTACATGAATGTGATTACTGTACCATTAGGTGGTTTTTTCTAGGTTCTGTTAGGTTAATCTTTCATTTGGAAGGTACAATATTGCAGTTTTCTAAACTATTCCACTAAGCACTAAAGTCAGGTGGCTCCCGCTATAGTGAAGATCTATTATGGTCCTTTTTTGACACATTAAAATAGATTAATCAGAAAAGGAAGCTTTAGATCCAATATGAATGGAACCTTATCCATATACCACAGTCAACACAACCATGCTCAAATTGGAAAAATTGTAGCTTACTGCCAAAAGGGCATAGCAGTCATATGTCCTACATTATGTAAGACGGTGCTTGCGGTAATGTCCTACCTTCTCTGGTGTCTGTTCTGTCTTGGATAGAACCATGACCATAAGGACAGAGCTCCTGGAAAGCCACTGCAACAAGAAGAGGAAGAGCAGCAATCAACATTGGCTGTACTTGGTACTCCTATAGAAACGAATGGAGAGTAGAGTACAAGCGCGACCTACTCTTTTGGTGGCCCTTTCCCGACATAGGTGCAGATCCCAAAGGTGGGATCTGCACCTATCACACATGGATGGCTTATCTTATCGATGGGCCATCAATGTGTGACATCTCAGCATTCAAGGTCTCTGGGTCTTACCACTTGACTCGTGTGGGCACAGCTCGCAGGGATCTCCCCAGCCCTCGCCAGGCATCGTGCTACAGCAGCACCTTGCTTTTGTGGTGTTGAAGGCTTTTGGAACGGAGCATTTTCCATTGTCAAATCGAGTAAAGCAGAAACTTTGACGGGTGTCTAAAAAGAAATGCACGCGTATATCAGTAATGGTATTATACACTCTCTATATCATATCACAGTATGAAAGTCAATGGAAAGATGTCATATGTGATGCCTTTATACATCAATAATGACCATGTGCTTGCATTTTTGAATGCAACCTATAATACATAAAAAAGTGCACCATGTGCCCCAAGGTGGCACAATTCTACAGTAAACACTGGGCCACTCTCAATGCCAATTTTGATGCATATTTTGGTGCATACAATGTGTGTCAAATGTGCATTTTGCGCATCAGAATAAGTATAAGAAAACATTGGGCGACATGTCCCATTAGGCCCGCACCATTTTTTTGGTGTGTTTGGTGTTGACGCCCTATTCCTTATATTAATGAACTGTAATGCAACAAAACTAGGCGCTTTATACTCCAGGGACGACACATTTGAAAGCGCCTAAAGTAGGTGCATCAAATATACCAGCAATTATATGCTATGTGCCTACATTATGCTATGCGCCTAGATAGGCGCATCAATTATACTATGCAAGGTACCATCCGTCAGATTTTGACTGGTGCATTACATCCGGTGCATTATACACTTATTTAATGCGCCCTTAAAACTGGTGACGCCTCTTTTCTCATGTCGCCCATTGTGTGAACTCTTTAGGTTGTATTCACACAGCGTGAAATTAATGGTGCTGGTGAACTGTACATAGGTCAGTATGCAGCAATGGGGAGGAGGTGATATGTGTTCATTCCAACAACATTAACTTTAATAAAAATATTGAAAAAATCTGATGCAATGTTCTGTTTGTGCTGGAAATTATACAAATTGACTACACTAGAAGGTTTATTATGTATGAATCGACAATACTCCAAATATATAATGCAGATCAGATCAGAATTGGAGATTTTTTTTTTTAAAAAAACATAACTTTTAATTACATATAGTAAAATAAGAAGAGCGATAATGTTCCAAACACATGAGCACCATGTACAACATACATTAAAAGGCATCAAGTCAAACTGAAGGAAACGACTCAGTGATAGGCACCATTTCAACAGTAAATGCAAGGATGGGGATAAGCTGTCCCTAATACACCATAGAATGTGGTCTAGGGGACCACTTCTATAGGGGACGTAACTGGGATTGTTTTATGTAGGGACAAGTTCCCGTTGGAGTTGCCCTTTTCCGGACGGTTGCCCCTCTTTTCTTAGGGAATAAGTCTTGACCATTTTCTAGGGTGTTATAGGGACAGCTTATCCCCATTCTTGCATTTATTGTTGAGGTGGTGCCTATCCCCGAGTCGTTTCTGTCAGTTTGACTTGGTTCCTTTTAATGTATTTTGTACATGGTGCTCATGTGTTTGGAACATTGTTGCTCCTATGGTCTAGACTTAATCCCTAACAAAAGTGGGGTAACCGTCCCGATAAGGGCGACCCTAATGGGAACCTGTCCCTAGACCAAACAATTACAGTTATGCCCTATAGAAGCAGTCCCTAAGCAATACTAATATAGACATTATCCACCCTCATTTACTGTTGAAGGTGCCTTCCCGAGTCGTTCTGTCAGTTTGACTTGATGCTTTTATGTATTTTTACATGTGCTCATGTTGAACATTGTTGCTCCTATGGTCTAGACTTAATCCCTAACAAAAGTGGGGTAACCGTCCCGATAAGGGCGACCCCAATGGGAACCTGTCCCTAGACAAAACAATTACAGTTATGCCCTATAGAAGCAGTCCCCTAGAGCACATACTAAGGTGTAATAGGGACAGCTTATCCACATCCCTGCATTTACTGTTGAAGTGGTGCCTATCCCCGAGTCGTTTCTGTCAGTTTGACTTGATGCCTTTTAGTGTATTTTGTACATGGTGCTCATGTGTTTGGAACATCGTTGTTCCTATTATTTAACTATGTGTAATTAAAAGTTACGTTTTTTAAAAATAATTCTCCAGTTCTGATCTGATCTGTAATATACATTTGGAGTATTGTTGATTCATACATAACAAATCTTCTAGTTTAGTCAATTTGTATCATTTCCATCACAAACAGAACATTGCATCAGATTTTTTTAGTGTATTTTGTACATGGTGCTCATGTGTTTGGAACATTGTCGCTCCTATTATTTTACTATGTCTAATTAAAATTTAGGGTTTAAATTTTTTTACTCCAATTCTGATCTTATCTGCATTATATATTTGGAGTTTTGTTGATTCATACATAATAAACCTTCTAGTTTAGTTGATTTGTATCATTTCCAACTCAAACAGAAAATTGGATCAGATTTTTTTTAGCACATTTTGTACATGGTGCTACTGTGTTTGGAACATTGTCGCTCCTATTTTTTTAATATGTGTAATTAAAATTTATCTTTTAAAATTTTTTCTCCAATTCTGATCTGATCTGCATTATACATTTGGAATATTGTAGATCCTTACATAATAAACCTTCTAGTTTAGTTGATTTTTTTCATTTCCAACGCAACCAGAAATAATGCTTCAGATTTTTTTAGTGTACTTTAAACATGGTGCTCCTGTGTCTGGAACCTTGTCGCTCCTATTATTTTACGATGTCTAATTAAAATTAAGGTTTTAAATTTTTTTCTCCAATTCTGATCTGATCGGGAAATGATACGAGGAAAATCTTGACCCTTTAAATTAAAAAAAAAAAACACTCACCAAAGCACCGACGTCCGTTGTCTGATAGGACGAATCCTGTAGGACATACACACTGGAAGCTTCCCGGGGTGTTAGTGCAAGTTCCAAAGAGACAGATATTTGGTTCATCATCACATTCATTAATATCTGGAGAAAACAGATGTTATAAGTAATAGCTCCGAAACATTCTAACATATACATATAAGGTACACATGTGCCACACTATAGGGTTATACTGTGTCTATAGCACTATACCTACCAATGCAGTTATCATTCTGTACGGCGTATCCTGGGGGGCAGATGCAACGGAAGGATCCTTCCAGATTTTGGCAGGTACCAGGAGAACAGGTTCCAGGCAGGCTAATGCACTCATTAATATCTGAAAAACATACAAAAATACATAGAACATCCAAGAACGTCACCAACGTCTTATTTTTGTGCTAAGTAGTGTTGATCAAACAGTTCTAGAAAAGTTAAGTTCTAGTAGAACTTCTCGAAGTTTTAGAACTCGAACCGAACATTTTACTGTTCGTTCGAGTAAAATTCTAGTTCGACGCGCCATTTTCAGTTTTGTTTTCAGCGGCTTTCTGCACTTTTGGCAGCCAGCCAATCACCTTTCTGCACTTTTGGCAGCCATCCAATCACCTTTCTGCACTTTTGGCGGCCATCCAATCACCTTTCTACACTTTTGGCAGCCAGCCAATCAACTTTCTGCACTTTTGGCAGCCATCCAATCACCTTTCTGCACTTTTGGCAGCCAACCAATCACCTTTCTGCACTTTTGGCAGCCAACCAATCACCTTTCTGCACTTTTGGCGGCCATCTAATCACCTTTCTGCACTTTTTGTGGTCATCTAATCAGTGCAGAGAACTGTCAAAAACGTCACCGCTGAGGTGTAGGGCTCTCATTGGCTGCTAAATCACATGACCATGTTATATATATATGTCACTGTATTGCCTTGTGAACGCCATTTTCAGCTTACTCTCTGTACTGTACAGACTGCTCTTAGTTAGATAGTATTTTCCTCTCCATAGACAGCAATAGTTAGGGAGTTTGGTATTGCTGGCTGCATCTTTCCCACACCCAGAAGCTGTTATTTGGCGACATTTGCAGGATCACATAACGCCTAACTCTCATATACATGGATATATATTATACAGAGTGCTTGGATATGCTAAATCATACTCAGTGCCCAAAAGTTCTGTTTTTGCAGTTTTGGGGGTTCAGTAATTGTATAACACACCGTCTCCAAATCTCCTATGTGTCAAAGGGGCTTTTGGGCCCCCTCAGGATGCAGGGCCCCGTAGCAGCTGCTACCGCTGCACCTCCTATAGCTACGCCCCTGCTTGCAAGCTGTCCTCATCTTTTCAGTTAGCCATTGAAAGGAATGAAGTATTTTAGCCTCTCAGTTTTTTTCTGTGACTCTTAGAGCCACATTGTCTTCTCTAAGTTGTTCCACGGATCCAGTTACTGTTATGGATGGTAATTCCAGCTTCTCCTCACCTGTATAGGTAAAAAATTACCCAGAACATCTACTCCCATTGACTTTAATGGGGTTCGAATTTGAGTTCTGGTTTGAATAGAACCTCGAACCGAACTCACTAAAGTTCGAGGTTCTAATCGAACTAGAACTTTTTACTGCTCGCTCATCTCTAGTGCTAAGCAATGTAAGGAAGCCTTAAAAATTCTGAGATTTTCAGCTTAGACTTTGTTAAATTCTTACTTTGTTTCTTGTAACTTCTTTGTACCTTTCCTAGCTGATGCAGTCAAACATGTAAACCATTGAACTGTATGGACAGATATATGCAAGATGCATTAACCAGGGATACGCTACTAACTAGTGATGAATATTGGCCAATCACAGCCATAATGAAGCACAGACCTGGGGCAGATTAATTAATAGCGGCTAATGTTAGCCAATAGCTAAATCGTGCTTCTACTATTCTGATATTCCCAGACTGCAATGAGATTGTGGGATGCTGGCTGGTCTAATAAAGGTCTCCATGGCTGCCATCTTTCTACTCTTATTACATTTATTAGTAGGAGGGCAATTAAAGTACACTGTTCTGCAATATCTTTCTACTGCAAGACAGTATACAAATAAAAAAAAAAATTAAAATATAAAAAAAAAAAAATGTATTAACAGTTTGGAACAACCACCTTTTACCATTTTTGAGAATCAACAAAAAAAATCTTAAGGTCCAGTGGATCTTCTAGTTGGAAAAATATCGTATACTCGAAATCTACTCGAAATCTATACTCGAAGTCTACTACTTTGTATCTTAGATCTTTCTTTCAGACACATAGACACTGAGAGATGCGGCAAATTCACTGAGCCTTAAAGGGGTATTCTCACCATGCCTTTTCAAAGAGCCTGCTCTTCACATCAAGCTTCAATCTCCAACTTCCTGTTCAGGCTGTGGGCGGTTCTACAGTTTCAGGCTCCAACTTCCTGTTCAGGTTGTGGACGGTTCTACAGCTTCAGGCTCCAACTTCCTGTTCAGGTTGTGGACGGTTCTACAGCTTCAGGCTCCAACTTCCTGTTCAGGTTGTGGGCGGTTCTACAGTTTCAGGCTCCTACTTCCTGTTCAGGTTGTGGGCGGTTCTACAGCTTCAGGCTCCAACCTCATGTTCAGCATGTGGGCGGTTCTACAGCTTCAGGCTCCAACTTCCTGTTCAGTTGTGGACGTTTCAAACTTCAGCTCTCAACTTCCTGTTCAGTCAGGCTGTGGGCGGTTCGACAGCTTCAGGCTCCAACTTCCTGTACAGGCTGTGGGCTGTTCTACAGCTTCAGGCTCCCACTTCCTGTTCAGGCTGTGGAAAGTTCTACAGCTTCAGGCTCCCACTTCCTGTTCAGGCTGTGGACTGTTCTACAGCTTTGAGCTCCCACTTCCTGTTCAGTCTGTGGGTGGTTCTACAGCTTCAGGCTCCCACTTATTGTTCAGGCTGGGGACAGTTCTACAGTTTCAGGCTCTCACTTCCTATTCAGGCTGTGAGTGGTTCTACAGCTCCAGGCTTCAACTTCCTGTTCAGGTTGTGGATGGTTCTAAAGCTTTAGGCTCCAACTTCCTGTTCAGGTTGTGGACGGTTCTACAGCTTCAGGCGCCCACTTCCTGTTCAGGCTGTGGTGGGTTCTACAGCTTCAGACTCCTACTTCCTATTCATGCTGTGACCAGTTCTACAGCTTCAGGCTCCCACTTCCTGATCAGGCTGTGAGCAGTTCTACAGCTTCAGGCTCCCACTTCCTGTTCAGGCTGTGGGCTGTTCTACAGCTTCAGGCTCCCACTTCCTGTTCAGGCTGTGGGTGCTTCTACAGCTTTAGGCTCCCACTTTCCTGTTCAGGCTGTGGAAGTCTACAGCTCAGGCTCCAAATTCCTTCAGCTGTGGACTGTTCTACAGCTTTGAGCTCCCACTTCCTGTTCAGTCTGTGGGTGGTTCTACAGCTTCAGGTTCTCACTTCCAATTCACGATGTGGGTGGTTCTACAGCTTCAGGCTCCCACTTCCTGTTCAAGCTGTGGGCAGTTCTACAGCTTCCAACTCTCACTTCCTTGCAGGCTATGGGTGGGTCTACAGCAGTGACTGAAACTTTCCTAGTGACAGTCAAGAGACTCTCACTTTCTTAAGTGGGTTTTCCCACCATGCTGTTTCATCAAGTCATAGGCAGGCTTCAGACTCACTCTGCCTGGTCAAACTGTGGATGGTTCTATAGCAGTGGTTAGCATATTTAGCTCCTCTATAACTAGCTGAGCATTACAGAGACATAAGTGCAGCATATTTAATCTGTAGTAAACAAAGCTACAGAGCTCCAAGGAGTGAAAACAAGTGCTTATCAAAGGTAAACAAGCTAATCTTGTTAGAGATAAAGACTCTGCTCGACCGTGGTGATGTCACTCCCTGCTCTCTGTCTAATCAGGAAGGGAGGTATGGATGTAACTCAGAGACTTTTGTGTGCACTCAGAGCAAATCTCTCATATCTCCTGACCCAGGGCAATATCAAAAGAAAAAGTCTTCATTTACCGTTCCCTACAGGTTGAAAGCTGATCTTTGTGGTTAGAAAACCTCTTCAAAGGATTATGCTCCTTCCATTATAGCAGCACTGTGGCTGATACCGGTATTGCCATGACTAAGAGCGTTTGGGCTTGAAATGCGTAAGCGTTTAGGTGGATTTTTTTTACTATGATGTGATTTTTATATATATTTTTTTATTTTATATTTTTTCTAAATAAATTAATAATAATAACAGTAATAATAATTTCACTCATATGCCTTCACTTATTTTCACTATGGTGAACATATGTTTTGCATTTTCACTTGTTGGGCCAGCAAGGAATTGATTGGCATCACAATACGACCCTATACAGTTGAGTCTGGTGGTGAGTATTGTTGACCTGTATAGGTAAAATCTATGAATTTGCTACATAGCTAATATACTTGTGTCTTATATTCAGAATTGAAGAGGTAGGTGGATGTAGAGCAATTGAAGAGATAGGTGGATGTAGAGCAATTGAAGCGGTCGGTGGACGTAGAGCAATTGAAGAGGTAGGTTGCTGTAGAGCACTTGAAGAGATAGGTGGCTGTAGAGCACTTGAAAGGTAGTGGACTAGAGCACTTGAAGAAGTAGGTGGACGTAGAGCAATTGAAGAGATAGGTGGACGTAAAGCAATTGAAGAGATAGGTGGATGTAGAGCAATTGAAGAGATAGGTGGATGTAGAGCAATTGAAGAGGTAGGTGGATGTAGAGCAATTGAAGAGATAGGTGGATGTAGAGCAATTGAAGAGATAGGTGGATGTAGAGCAATTGAAGAGATAGGTGTATGTAGAGCAATTGAAGAGATAGGTGGACGTAGAGCAATTGAAGAGGTCGGTGGACGTAGAGCAATTGAAGAGGTCGGTGGACGTAGAGCAATTGAAGAGGTCGGTGGACGTAGAGCAATTGAAGAGGTCGGTGGACGTAGAGCAATTGAAGAGGTAGGTGGACGTAGAGCAATTGAAGAAGTAGGTGGATGTAGAGCAATTGAAGAGACAGGTGGATGTAGAGCAATTGAAGAGGTAGGTGGATGTAGAGCAATTGAAGAGACAGGTGGACGTAGAGCAATTGAAGAGATAGGTGGAGGTAGAGCAATTGAAGAGATAGGTGGATGTAGAGCAATTGAAGAGACAGGTGGATGTAGAGCAATTGAAGAGCCAGGTGGATGTAGAGCAATTGAAGAGATAGGTGGACGTAGAGCAATTGAAGAGGTAGGTGGACGTAGAGCAATTGAAGAGGTAGGTGGACGTAGAGCAATTGAAGATATAGGTGAACGTAGAGCAATTTAAGAGATAGGTGGACGTAGAGCAATTGAAGAGGTCGGTGGACGTAGAGCAATTGAAGAGGTCGGTGGACGTAGAGCAATTGAAGAGTTAGGTGGACGTAGAGCAATTGAAGAGGTAGGTGGACGTAGAGCAATTGAAGAGGTAGGTGGATGTAGAGCAATTGAAGAGGTAGGTGGACGTAGAGCAATTGAAGAGGTTGGTGGACGTAGAGCAATTGAAGAGATAGGTCGATGTAGAGCAATTGTAGAGGTAGGTGGATGTAATGCAATTGAAGAGGTAGGTGGATGTAGAGCAATTGAAGAGATAGGTGGATGTAGAGCAATTGAAGAGATAGGTGGATGTAGAGCAATTGAAGAGATAGGTGGATGTAGAGCAATTGAAGAGATAGGTGGACGTAGAGCAATTGAAGAGATAGGTGGACGTAGAGCAATTGAAGAGGTTGGTGGACGTAGAGCAATTGAAGAGATAGGTGGATGTAGAGCAATTGAAGAGATAGGTGGACGTAGAGCAATTAAAGAGATAGGTGGACGTAGAGCAATTGAAGAGGTTGGTGGACGTAGAGCAATTGAAGAGGTAGGTGGACGTAGAGCAATCACTATCCACAAGCCCAATATGTGAAGAAAACTGATGTGAAGCTTCTACAAACATATAATATATACGTTTAGAGCGGCCCCGCACTTACCCACACAGTTCTTTCCGTCAGGAGTGATTTCGTAGCCTTCCTGGCACAGACATTGGAAGGAGCCTACGTTGTTGATGCATTGGCCGTTTCTGCAAACTTGTCCCACGAGGGAGGAGCACTCGTCTATGTCTGTAAAGGTAGAAGTCACCGGAGAGACAGTATATAATAAGCTATAGGGTACCAATGATGAATATACAGTATATGTATGTAGAAGATACACAGAAGATTGTCCATGCTATTGGCTATTAATGGGGACACGTATGGACGGACATCTAGCGCCGTTCGCTATAGTTTAAAATTGCGGGAGGCGGGGCGCACTAGAACCGTACAAAGCTAGGCATTTATCGCTTCAGTACAGCAACTCCAGGCGCATTACTGCTGGGATAGATAGAGCACTTTCCGAGTGGTTTCCCTGAGCCAGAATTGGCGTTCTTGCGATAGAATGCAGGTCATAAATTCTACACTAATATAATATGCATAAAAATTGGTGTCTTAACGGCAAAAATCATACATGTCGTCCTATGGGTATGCTCACATGGCCTAATTACGGTGCGTACAGGACGCGTCGCAATACGCTGGGTGTTTTGGGAGTCGCGCTGATTAGCGCGTACCACCAAAGCACGGGGGGCTGGCCCCATTGACATGCTTTACTTGCACTGCGTAATCGCCACAAATAATTGACATGTCACTTATTTCCCCGCGCATACAGTACGATTGTATTGTACGCGCGGGGAGAGGAGGCGTAATCCATAGTTCTCTATGAGAGCTATGGATTACCGTAATAGCAGCGCACATCTCACTGCGTATTAAGCGCAAATACGCGGTGAAATGCCCTAAGGGCATGTTTAAATGACCTATTGGGGCGCGTCCTGTATGCGCCACAATACGCCATGTGTTTTAGAAGTACACGCTCCAGCACGTACTTCTAAAGCACGGGGAGGGCCGGCCATTTACCTGTATTATACCCGGCTTGCAATATGATCGGACTGTACGCCGGGGGAGACGAGACGTAATTCATAGTTCTCTATGAGAGCTATTAGTTACCGTAATTACGGCGCGCATTTCGGCTGTATTAGGGTATGTTCACGCGGTGTATTGGAGCGCATACTGTGCGTGCCGCAATACACTGTGCGTTTTAGAAGTACACGCTCCAAGCACAGGGAGGGCCGGCCCCATACACTTCTATTATCAGTGGCGCGTAAACGGCGCAAAGATGTGATTGTCACTTCTCTCCCCCGGCGTACAATACGATCGTATTGCACACCTGGGGAGACGACGCGTAATTCATAGTTCCCTACGAGAGCTATGAATTACCGTAATTGCAGCACGCATTTCGCCCGTATTAAAGCGCAAATACCCGACGAAATGCGCACCACAATTACGCTGTGTGAACTTACACTTAATATCCAAGTCAAGTGAATATGTTTTTGATATTTTTTTATATTTTTCTGCTTAACATTTATGCTATGGATCTGAATTCTGATTTCATTTTGGAATCGGTGTCAAAATCCTCGTGAAATCTTTTCCAATCTGTGGTGCGGAGAATAAAATAAGAATGTTCATGTCCAATTATTTTGAGCCGATCCTCATCGGAGTTTGCTCCGGCGGCAGTGACGCGGGGTTGGCTCCATTGAAATGAGGCTAACCCGCAAACCTTCTCTGTAAAGTAGAAAACCTTGCAGGAAATCCTAGGTATCGCCATGGAATTCTGCCAAGGATTACTCGTTAGACTTTTCCGGTTGGAAAGCTCCAATATGCAAACATAGGGCGACATATCTTTTCAGCTCGAAAACTGGCGCAGTCTCGTTTGCTCTATTTTTAACCAGGCGCACTCCAATATCAGGTGCATTAAAGAGCGCCCGCAGCACTTTGTAATGCGCCTGAGATCGGGGGGCGCGCTGGAGGCGTCGAACTACAACTGTATGAAGCTGCACATTTATAGCTTCAGCAAAATCCAGGCGCATTACTGCTGGAACAGGTAGAACACTTTAAAAGTGATTTACCTGAGCCATAAGTGTCGCTTTGTAGCGCGAAATCTATGACCCGCAGTAGAACAGGTTCATAGATTCCGGCGCTTTCTATGCTCCAAAGCGTGCAAAAAAATGGCGCCTGGGAGCCAAAATACATACATGTCGTCCATAAAGTTATTTCTTAACATAACTTTTCTAAGGGAAGATCTCTCCTTAGGGAGAGCGCCTATATAGGCGTGTAGAGATTCAAAATTGCCTTTTGCACTCCACGAAGCATCTGCCTATCACAAGGCATTATGGGAAAGGAGCTGAGAAGCTCAAGCACCTTCTGTTGGATGTAACAAATCCTCAATTTGCTTTTGACCCACTGGGTTTTTGGAAAGCAAAAGGGATATTTAGCCAAGCCAGCATCACCCATCTGTATGCAGCCGTTTTGGGGTGTTTGCCCCTAGTCAGTACAGAGCAGAGCGATGCTGGCTTGGCTGAGTAGAAAGGCAATGAGTGGCTCAGAAAGGGAAGATCTCTCCTTAGGGAGAGTGCCTATATAGGCGTGTGGAGATTCGAAAATTGCCTTTTGCACTCCACGAAGCATCTGCATATCACAAAGCATTATGGGAAAGGAGCTGAGAAGCTCAAGCGCCCTCTGTTGGATGAAACAAATCCTCAATTTGTTTTTGACCCACTGGGTCAAAAGGGATATTTAGCCAAGCCAGCATCATCCATCTGTATACAGCCGTTTCAGGGTGTTTGCCCCTCGTCAGTACAGAGCAGAGCGATGCTGGCTTGGCTGAGTGGCATTACTTTTCAATGCATCCGATAAGCACATATTTGCAAGCATTGCCTTACCCATGCAGTCATTGTTGTGAGTTAGTTCGAAGCCAGGGAAGCAAAGGCAGTTATAGGATCCAACGGTGTTCTTACAGGTCCCATTGCCACAAGGCTGACGATCACACTCATCAATATCTAGAATTTAGAAACAATACATAAGGTTAGATCAATCCATGTAAAAACATAGGCGCAAGCACTTATAAAACATGGCCGCTCACCCATGCACATGGTTTGATCTGCACTCGCTTTGAAGCCATTGTGGCAGATACAGATGTAGCTTCCGGTGGTGTCCACACAGGTTCCATGGCTGCAGACATTGGGAATTTCATTGCATTCGTTACGACCTATAGAAAAAAATGCACATTCTTAGCCTCATGCTGTCTATATCCAAATGTATTTCTATATCCAAAGGACAGAATTGGAATATTAAGCACAGACCTGTAGAGCTTTGCACGAAAACTGCCTGGAACCATCCCCAGATCATCCAGGGATTGACCCGGGACTTCCTGGGAACGTCCCCCAAATGGTTGGTAACACTCACTTGGGGGAAATGGTTTGCACAAGCCAGAAATCCTTTGGTGGGCCACGTGCCATATATTAGTATACAATTAAAGCAAATTAATACTGTAAGAATTATGGGTATATACTAACCAACACAGGCACCACTGGGAGACAGCTTGTATCCACTGGAGCATTCACAGCGATAGGAGCCGGGGATATTAATACAGTCGGCGTTTATCTGGCACAGGTTCTCTCCACTGCTGCACTCGTCAATATCTGTCAATATATCAAAGACAAGGAATATATGTTAAGGCTATGGACACTGTCATGGAAAAAAACCTTGAGTTTTTTGCACTCTAGTTTTTAATTGTAACTCCTTCACTCATTTTCAGAGCCCCTGATGTTCAGTTTGCAGCTGCTCCTAGTTTTAAACTCCCCCCTCCATTAATTCATACTGGATGTGATCAATGTGAGCTAAGTAGTCTAGAGTTTGCCATGGGTGTTCTGCTTTCTCTCTACACTTGTACACAACCTAAGTGTTTCTCCTCCTAGAAACTGCCTTGTGTGTGCTTTCCTCCCTAGCTAAGGTCTGTGTGAGGGGCCATCTTTGGCCCCCCATAATTAATGTCCCCTCCTTAATTCATGCTGGATGTGATCAATGTGAGCTAAGTAGTCTAGAGTTTGCAATGTGTGCTCTGCTTTCTCTCTACACTTGTCAACAACCTAAGTGTTTCTCCTGGAAACTGCGTTGTTTGTGCTTTCCTCCCTATCTAAAGTCTGTGTGAGGGGCCCTCTTTGGCCCCGCCATTAATTAATGTTCCCCCCATTAATTCATGCTGGATGTGATAAATGTGAGCTAATTAGTCTAGAGTTTGCAATGGGTGCTCTGCTTTCTCTCTACACTTGGACATAACCTAAGTGTTTCTCCTTCTGGAAACTGCCTTGTTTGTGCTTTCCTCCCTATCTAAGGTCTTTATGAGGGCCCTATTTGCCCCCCCCCATTACTTAATGTTCCCCCCCATTAATTCATACTGGATGTGATCAATGTGAGCTAAGTAGTCTAGCGTTTACAATTGGTGCTCTGCTTTCTCTCTACACTTGTACACAACCTAAGTGTTTCTCCTCCTAGAAACTGCCTTGTGTGTGCTTTCCTCCCTATCTAAGGTCTGTGTGAGGGGCCCTCTTTGGCCCCGCCATTAATAAGTTCCCCCTTTAAATTTTCCCAGGGCTGGATGTGATAAATGTGAGCTAATTAGTCTAGAGTTTGCAATTGGTGCTCTGCTTTCTCCCTTCACTTGTACATAACCTAAGTGTTTCTCCTTCTTGAAACTGCCTTGTTTGTGCTTTCCTCCCTATCTAAGGTCTGTGTGAGGGGCCCTCTTTGGCCCCCCATTAATCAATGTTCCCTTTATTAATTCATGCTGGATGTGATCAATGTGTAGCTATAACTAAAGGGAGGAGATTGATAAATTAGAAAGACTCCGGTCCGACCTTCGCAGATGAGAAGGATGTTGTTGTAGCTGAATCCCATGGGACATTCACAGCGGAAGCTTCCGATCTGGTTGATGCAAACTCCGTTGGTGCAGATGGCAGGGATCTCGCTGCACTCATCGATATCTGTATAATAGAGACATAGATGCTATAAATACACCACCAAAAAAAGGGACAACCTCGTCTCCAATCTCCGGATTTCATACCCATGGGTTTGCCGGTGCGGATGTCGATGATAAATCCAGGGGCCTGATTTCCACAGAGAACTTGATATTCGGCTAAATACACAAAAAAGATTCCGTTTAAGAACATTTAGGCCACAAAATCCAAATAAGAAGGTACATTAAGCCCCTTTAAAACACCAGCTAATTATTTTTCCAGTTTTCAGCAGTTTATAACTTTTTTGTTTTTTCATGGCAGCTGCAGGGAGCATTGTTTTAGGTCAGAAAAGTTATATTCTTTTTAGTCACAGTTTAAAGGGGTTTTGCCACGACGTAATGTTGACTTGGGATCCTCCAAAATGGGTATTTAATCACTTTTCTAAATAGTATATACTCGAGCATAAGCCGAGTTTTTCAGCACAAAAAATGTGCTGAAAAATTTCCCCCCCCGCTTATACTCAAGTCACTGTCGGCGCTCGGGTGCTGCGATGGCCGGTGCGCCGACAGGGACGCTTCAGTTACAGGCGACTCCTCAGGGAACACATATAACTGAATGCCGAGTACCTGACAGCGTCCGGGCGCTGCGGTGGCCCAGGTGCTGTCAGCGATCTCTTCCCCTGTGTCCGACTCCTCCGGACTCCGGGCGACCGCAAACTCGCGGCTGTGCGGAGTTTCCGGCACAGGCGGCGTGTGTCGTCACCCTGCGTGCGCGGCCTGATGACATCACCCGCCTGTGCCGAGAAGACCGAGGAGAGCGCGTGGGAGGCCGGACAGCGAGGAGGCGGAGCGGCGAGGGAGGCGGAGCAGCGGGGAGCCAGGTAAGTGGGGTTTTTTTGTTTTAAAACCCTGCCTATACCTGCCTATAGCCTGCCTAGGGGACCTATACCTGCCTATAGCCTGCCTAGGGGACCTATACCTGCCTATACCCTGTCTAGGGAACCTATTCCTACCTATACCCTGCCTATAGCCTGCCTGGGGGACCTATAACTGCCTATACCCTGCCTATAGCCTGCCTAAGGGGACTTATACCTGTCTATAGTCTGCCTAGGGGGACCTATACCTGCCTATGAGGACCTATACCTGCCTAAGGGACCTATACCTGCCTATACCCTGCCTATAGCCTGCCTAGGGGGACCTATACCTGCTTATATAACGACCTATACCTGCCTATGGGGGCAATTACCTGCCTATAACCTGCCTATGAGGACCTATATCTACCTATAACGACCTATACCTGCCTATACCCTGTCTAGGGAACCTATTCCTGCCTATACCCTGCCTATAGCCTGCCTAAGGGGACTTATACCTGTCTATAGTCTGCCTAGGGGGACCTATACCTGCCTATAACGACCTATACCTGCCTAAGGGGGCAATTACCTGCCTATAACCTGCCTATGAGGACCTATATCTACCTATAACGACCTATACCTGCCTATGGGGGCAATTACCTGCCTATAACCTGCCTATGAGGACCTATATCTACCTATAAAGACCTATACCTGCCTATAACCTGCCTATGGGGACATATAGCTGCATATACCAGCCTATAACCTGCCTATGGGGGACATATAGCTGCCTATATCTGCCGATGAGGGACATTAAACTGCTTATACCAGCCTATATCTGCCTATGGGGGACATTAAACTGCCTATGTAATTTTATTGGTATCTATTTTTATTTTTAAAATTCACCAGCTGCCTTTTCCACCCTAGGCTTATACTCGAGTCAATAAGCTTTCCTGTTTTTTGTGGCAAAAGTAGGTGCCTCGGCTTTTTCTCGGGTCAGCTTATACTCATGTATATATGGGTATATGTAATTAAAAAATGTGACGCGTGTGAGAGCTGCAGTGTTGCTTAGATGCCCTTAGTTTCCTGATTGTTTACATTAGCTATGACCAGGAGCTTGTGTTGTTTGCACTTCTTATCTGATGGCAGGGAACATGAACGAGCTTTGAAGGGAGGGGGATAATAAAGCAGTTCTTCTGGGCATGTGCACTATCTCTGCTCTCTTACAGAGCCTGTGTCTGCTGTATAGAAAATCCTCTGAAATTATCTAAGTAAACATGCAGATGCTCCCTGCTCAGCCCTACTCCCCCCCCTCCAGCAGTTCCTGAATGCTGCCTGCTTGGATCTTATCTTTTCTCCTGAACACATAAGAGGTAGAAAGCAAAACCTTTAGACCTTGTGCACAATACAGTTCTCCTCTGTGGATTAGCCAAACAATGTTTGCCCAACTACAGAGACTGAGTATCAGGAGCCTGCATGGGAGGTGGAGCGATGACATCACAGAGGAGGTACTTGTTTTTTTAAACACAGAAATACAACTCCCCTTTTTTCAAGCCTCAAGGGGGGAGTATCAGCCTGTTAGGTGAGGAAATCACTTCTTGGCAAAACCCCTTTAAGGGCACAAATAAACTACTTGGTAATTGATTCTAGGTTATGCCTCTAGCCACCCCCAAGCACAACTATATTATCACACCCCTTATGTCTGGACACCGGCAGCCTACAAGACTAATTGACAGGGCAGGTAGTCTTTGGCTCCCTTCTCCACCATGGTTTGCATGTCCTAAAAACACACAAACAATTAAATAAACAAAGCCAACCAAGGAATCTATGGTATGTTTCTAGTATTTCTGGAACAAACATACACCACCAGGGGCCCTTATACTTGTGGGGCCCCCGGGCAACTGCCTAGTGTGCCCAATGGAAAAGATGGCCCTGTAGATAACCCCCAATGAGGCAGGGTCGTCTTCTGCTATTCGGCTAAATACACAAAAAAGATTCAGTTTATGAACATTTAGGCAACAAAATCCAAATAAGAAGGTACATTAAGCCCTTAAGCACCAGCTAATTATTTTTCCAGTTTTTCAGCAGTCATAACTTTTTTATTTTTTCATGGCAGCTGCAGGGAGCATTGTTTTAGGTCAGAAAAGTTATATTCTTTTTAGGCACAGTTTAAAGGGGTTTTGCCACGATCTAATGTTGACCAGGGATCCTCCAAAATGGGTATTTAATCACTTTTCTAAATATATGTATTTAAAAAAAGTGAAGCCTGTGAGAGCTGCAGCCTTGCTTAGATGCCCTTAGTTTCCTGACTGTTTACACACAAACAGTTAAATAAACAAAGCAAACCAAGGAATCTATGGTACGTTTCTGGTATTTCTGGGACAAGCATACACCATCAGGGGCCCCTATACTTGTGGGCCCCCCGGGCAACTGCCTAGTGTGCCCAATGGAAAAGATAGTCTCCAAAAAAAGGGAATCTCACAAGAGAACAGAGAGTGACTTCTGATCACTATATTTACTATTTTGCCATAGGCAAACTTAAACTCTATCAGTTCTCTATCTATAAAACACTAAAACGTAACTTTTATTATGTATAACAATTAACCGCTATACACACTGTTTAAAAACCTGATTTCTAACCTCACCATTTAACCCTTTCTACTTCTGAAGGAAGGAATAGCTCCTTTTCCATTATCAAGTCTGGTGGAACCCCACATACTAACAGGAAAGCCTTATATATACAGCAAATTATTAACTCCAGTGAGGGATCCCAAGCCTCCTACTTGGGCAGTCGTCCCTAATCTAATAGACACAGGACAAATAAGGCCCCCCTTGTGACACCCTCTGCAGCAGGTGACACTTGTAGACAGAGGTGAGAAATCACAATTTAAAATGTCATCCCTGACCTCCCCAACATGTTTCACCAGCAAACTGGCTTCATCAGGGGTTAGAGATCAAAAGGGGGCCTTATTTGTCCTGTGTCCATTAGATTAGGGACGATTGCCCAAGTACGAGGCTTGGGATCCCGTTCTGGAGTTAATAAATTGCTATATATATATATATATATATATATATATATATAATATATATTATATATACATATATATGGCTTTCCTGTTGGTAGGTGGGTTTCCACCAGATTTGATAATGGAAAAGAAGCTATTCCTTCCTTCAGAAGTAGAAAGGGATAAATTGAGAGGTTAGAAATCAGGTTTTTAAATAGTGTGTATAGAGGTTAAGTGTTATACATAATAAAAGTTACGTTTTAGTGTTTTATAGATAGAGAACTGATAGAGTTTAAGTATGCCTATGGCAAAATAGTAAATATAGTCAATGGAAAAGATGGCCCTGTAGATAACCCCCAATGAGGCAGGGTCGTCTTCTGCTATCGCTACCGACAGAGGACCCCCAACCGTCCGACGTTAAAAGACAGTGGGCAGTCTTTAAGTGGTTAAATAATGATCCTGATTCTGAATACCCCATGCATGATGATTGGTTATTGGTTGAAACAGAACGTAACGTAGCCGGACGGGGTTCGAATATTTACTAAATATACTCCACTCATCTAATCCAGTCAATTAAGTCTGCACAAACCTGGAACATGGCCAATATCTCCATTGGCACCGGATTCTGTGCCATTCGAGACAAAACGGTTTATGGGTAAGAACATTGAGTACTTACGACTGGCGGGGACCGGGCAGGGTTCACACGGTTTGTTCCAGGCTTTGCCGATGTTGTAGGAACAGCAGCACATCTTCTTGGTCATGTTGGTTGAGAGCTCGTTCTCACACGTGTCATTGTAGTTGCGGTAACACACGCTCTTTCTCATGTCTGGATTCCAGGACAGAGAAATAGGGTAAGTAAGAGGTAAAAAACACAACACAGGCCGTACTTACAGCTCAGTGGCTGGACTGAAACCAGTAAGAGGCAACACTGGCCTCTATACTACTTGGGAAAGATAAACAGGTGCAGCTGATTGCTGAGTAGTAGCTCACACACCCCACCACTAGGGGGAATTAGATGACAAAAAACTGCACAGTGAATTGATACCTGTTCACACCAGCATTTTCAGCATGCAGAAAAGTCAATAATAGGTAAGTAAAATAATCAGGCACTTTGGAAAATGTCCCATCGCTGGTGCCTGAAAACACCCATAGAAATCTGCTTGTGATACTAATTCAGACAACACATTTTTAAGACTAGGTCTACACTGTAAATGTTACAATGCCATTGAAAATCCAACAGTATTTTAAAATGACCATACTGTGGTTTTTAGCGCAGGTTTTACGAATAAAATTGCGGTCAGTTTTCGGATTTCTTAGTACATTTTATGTACTAGAATCCGCAATAAACCCACCGAAAGTAGAACAAATAAATACTGAATGCACCGAAAATCCAACCAAAAACCAGTGCTGTGTAGACATAGCTTAAGGGCTTGTCCCCAGGGAACCGTCTGCAAACTGGGTGAAAACTTTTAACACGGGCCTCTACGGAAAACCCACGCAGCGGTCCCCACGGCACGGGTTTTCCGCCCTGCAGTCGAAAAACATAGAGCATGTTCATTCTTCCGATCGGTTTTCGGAAGGCCAAAAAATGGTAAAAAAACCCCAACAAAGGCCATACTTACAGCTCAATAGCTGGACTGAAGACTGAACCGAGTAAAAGGCAGCACTGGCCTCTATACTACTTGGGAAAGATAAACAGGTGCAGGTAATTGCTGAGCAGTAGTTCACACACCCCACCACTAGGGGGGAGATAGATGACAAAAAACTGCACATTGAATTGATACCAGTTCACACACCCGTTCTAACCGCGGAGAAAAGCCCTCCCCCTACGGCCGTGTGCATGGCCCGAAAACAGTACAAATACCGGTTGGATAAACCGACCGGTATTTGTACTGTGTCGTGGAGACGTGGCCTAAGGGTGTTTGAAGAGAAGACGATTACTAAAGTAATGCGTATGATGGTGCATGCAAAAAGGACAACAGCAGCACAGAGGAAATGCCAGACATGTGGCTCATACATACCCATACAGTTGTTTCCTCCGTTGTCTTGCATGTACTCCGGTGGGCAATCACATGTGTAGTTCCCTAATGTGTTATAGCAGGTACCAGGGCCACAGATACCAATGTGGGTCGAGCACTCATCAATATCTGAGAACAAGGAGAACACAATTCAGCTGTGTTATATCGCATAGTGTAATAGTAAATGTACAAATATACCATTCATACGATCTGTAATATAACTTTTCCATGTCCAGGCTACACCGGAAGAACCCTTTACTATTCTATTCAAAAATGAAAAAATATTATTTTGTCTCTAGTTATATTTATAAATTGTAACTTACATACAAATTCTTACACACCTACAGAACCGATCTTGTTTACCAGTATTTTGCAGCCTGTGCACCATTAGGTGTGTCCTTCATCCAGTCCTATAGGACATGTTCTAAACATCATACAATTTTCTATCTACCTTCACATATACGGGTTTCTTCATTCAGATAGTAGCCAAGTGGGCACTCGCATTGGAAGCTTCCAAAGGTGTTCACACAGTTTCCACCCTGACACAGTCCAGGTAGTTCTTGGCATTCATCAATATCTGGAAAAGGAAGAAAAAAAATGAAGTAAAATATTTTATTGCAAATGCAGCTGAATTTTTGCTCAGTAAGGACCAAAAATGGTGTACTTGCTCGCACCACATGTGATTTAAATATTTTTTTATTTATTTGCCCAACAAAGATTTTAAAATGCAACACAACGCAGTATTTTGGTGCAAAAGATTGGTTTAATGTATACCCCCCCCAAAAAAGGTATAAAGTTAGACAACTGTGTCTAAAGATGTGGTAAATTTATTATACACCATGATCCATGGTGATGAATTTGGCGCATCCTTAGACTAGTCTACGTTTATATCAAATGGGATTAAAAAATGTACCCCATTGAGTTTAGACTATAGCCCTAAAAATTTGCCCCAAAGAGTTTAGACAATGGCCCTAAAGATTGTTCGCCAATTAGTTCAGATTATGGCGCTAACAATTTGCCCCAATGAGTTTAGACTAAGACCCTAAAAAATTTTCTCCAATGATTTTAGACTATTTTCCATAAAAAATAATTCCCCAATGAGTTTATACTATAGCCCTAAAAATTTGGCCTATTGAGTTCAGATTATGGCCCTAAAAATTTGCCCCAAGGAGTTTAGATTATGACCCTAAAAATTTGGCCCAATGTGTTTAGACTAAGGTTTTAAAAAATTTGCCCCAAAGAGTTTAAACTATGGCCCTAAAAATTTGACCCAATGAGTTTAGACTATGGCCCTAAAAATTTGCCCCAAAGAGTTTAGACTATGACCCTAAAAATTTGCCCCAATGAGTTTAGATTATGGCCCTAAAAATTTGCCCCAAAGAGCTTAGATTATGGAACTAAAAATGTGACCCAATGAGTTTAGACTTTGGCCCTAAATAATTTGTCCCAATGTGTTTAGACTAAGGTTTTTAAAAAATTGCCCCATTGACTTTAAACTATGGTCCTAAAGTTTGTGCCCCAATGAGTTTAGACTTTGACCCTAATAATTTGCCCCAAGGCGTTTAGACTATAGCCCTCAAAATTTGCCCCAAGGAGTTTAGACTATGGCCCTAAAGTTTGCCCCAAGGAGTTAAGATTATGGCCATGAAAATTTGACTCAATAAATTTAGACTATAGCCCTAAATAATTTGCCTCAATGTGTTTAGACTAAGGTTTTTAAAAAATTGCCCCAATGAGTTCAGATTATGGCCCTAAAAACTTTGCTCCACCGAGTTTAGACTATGGCCTTAAAAAAAAATTCCCCAATGAGTTTTGACTATAACCCTAAAAATTTTCACCCAATGAGTTTAGATTATGGCCTTAAAAAATGTGCCCTAATGAGTTTAGACTATAGCCCTAACAATTTGACCCAATGTATTTAGATTAAGGTTTTTTAAAAATTTGCCTCAAAGAGTTTTGACTATGGCCATAAATATTTGACCCAATGAGTTTAGACTATGACCCTAAAAATTTGCCCCAAAGAGTTTAGACTATGGTCCTAAAAAAATCACAATGTGAAGCAAAGAGTTTGTTACAGATTTGATAGGCTATATCATTCTTCTTACCTTCCAAAATAACCGTAATGGGGTTCGGTCTGAATCCCTCGCCTCCTGGACACAGAGTCTTGTATTCAGCTGAAATATAGGGGAGATATATTTTGATCCCACCACAATCTACTTTATAGATGTATACACCAGAAGAAAGCTTCTGCTCTACTTACTGGAGTTGGCCAGGGGGCAGCTTTCACATGGGTTGCCCCAAGCACGTCCCAAGGAGCAACAGCAAGAGGCCCGTGTAACCCCAACACCGATCTCTGCACTACACGCCAGGCCGGCATCACCTCTTGTCAGAGTTTCCAAGTAGCAATTTCCAACACGAGTATCTGTAGGAAGACAATAAAGTGCAACCCATTAGACATTTATGCACGCTGCTAAAATACCAATCTTTGAGTCATTGGGCACATCTACTTACCAACACAGCCCACCCCAGTGGGGTTCAACTCAAAGTCCTGTGGACAGTTGCATGAGTAGCTTCCGGGTGTGTTCACACACAACCCATTGATACAGTTCACTGGGTCAGCACACTCATTCACATCTATGGAAAAGGGGAAATAACATAGTGTCTATAGACTGAACAGACACAGTAATTGCTCAAAGATCTGGGACAATGCTACACAGTAGCCTTACATTTAGTGACCAATGCCAGGCAGCTGCTACCAAGGCAAATGGATGGGTTGCATCAGAAGAGGCATAGATGTTGTATAGTTCTGCCTCTATACAAATCACTGGTAAGACCACATATGGGATATTGTATACATATTTGGGCACCAGTGTAAAAAAATGGACACAGTTCAGCTAGAGCGGGTGCAGAGGAGGGCGTCAGAGTTGGTTAAGGGAACGGGGGATTTTCAAAACCAAGACAGACTATTAAACTTGGGGTTATTCAGCCGGTAAAAAAGACAACGTAGGGACGATTTAATGATCATGTACAAATATGTTAAAGGACAGTACACAGATCTTTCTCATGGTCTTTTTACCGGTTGGCATGTAACAATAACAAGGGAGCATCCTCTATGTCTAGAGGAAAGAAGGTTTCACCATTATTATAGAGGAGAATTATTTACTGTAAGAGTGGTGACAGTATGGAGCCTGGAGCCACAAGAGGTTGGGATGGTGGGTGCTCGCTGCCACAAGAGGTCGTGATGGTGGGCGCTCGCTGCCACAAGAGGTCGTGATGGTGGGCAGCTCGCTGACACAAGAGGTCGTGATGGTGGGCAGCTCGCTGACACAAGAGGTTGTGAGAGTGGGAGCTTGCTGCCACAAGAGCTTGTAATGGTGGGAGCTCGCTGCCACAAGAGGTTGTGATGGTGGGAGCTCGCTGCCACAAGAGGTTGTGATGGTGGGAGCTCGCTGCCACAAGAGGTTGTGATGGTGGGAGCTCGCTGCCACAAGAGGTTGTGATGGTGGGAGCTCGCTGCCACAAGAGGTTGTGATGGTGGGAGCTCGCTGCCATAAGAGGTTGTGATGGTGGGAGCTCGCTGCCACAAGAGGTTGTGATGGTGGGAGCTCGCTGCCTCAAGAGGTTGTGATGGTGGGAGCTTGCTGCCACAAGAGGTTGTTATGGTGGAGTCATTGGCCAAGTTCAAGAAGGGCTTAGATGTCTTTCTTAAAATGTATAATATTATAGGTTATAGGGACTGGATTCTGGAGATTGGACGTTGATCCAGGGATTTATTCTGATTGCCATATCTGGAGTCAGGAAGGTATTTTTCCTCTAGTATGGGGAAATAGCTGTCTGTTTCATTATGTGATTTTGCCTTCTTCTAGATCAACACAGTAGGGTTATGGGTTGGACTTAGTGGGCTGGTCCTTTTTTCACCTTATCAACTATGTTGCTTTGTTTCCTACTATTCATTTGCTATGGCTTAAGAAATACTTTGTTACTATAGAATATGCATCAGTAAAACTCTATTAGGACTGTTAGGCGAGGTCTACAAATAGGACAAAAAACTCATTGAAAGTCAAAACCTAAAAACCTCTTTAAACCTGAGTATTTTGTAAGTTTTTTGTCCAAAGCAGCTGAGTTTCTGACAAGTTTTTTGGGTGTTTTTGTTTTTTTTAGATTTTTTTGGGCAATTTTTAATGTATGCAAAATTCATATACCTTTTATAAACACCTGGGCTGTCCAAAAACCGTGGCAAAAAAAGTAAAAAAAAAGTCTAAAAACCATCCAGTGGTTTACATAATCTCCAATAGTAAATTTTCCTCTGGACCCCGTTGGATTTTACAATATGTTCCTAAAACTGCCGGTGCCCAAAAACAATCAGAAAAAAAATGATCTGTGTAGACTGCAGGTGTTTTTTTTGTACTAAAGTCTACATGGACATTTTTCCGTCAGATTTTCATCGGTTTCAAAATACTAAAACCGATAGAAATCCGACGGGAAACCTCTGCTGTGTAGACGTAGCCTTAGGCTCTGTCCACACGACGAGTATTTCAAGTCGGAATCCCCATGGATTCTGAATGGATTCTAAAACCGTAAGTAAACCATTCCCATTGAGCTCCATAGAACCTATGCCTTGTACTGTAGGTCATACAATGCGAATTTTTGGTGGTCGTTTTTTGGCGTCAAAAAAACACGTTATTCTTTGGTTGTATTCCACGTGGCAAATACATGGAAATGTCTTATTGTTGTGAATGGGGACGGCTAAAAACCTGGCCAAACCAAGAAAAAATAACATTGGATTTGCCCCAGTCTAAAAATCTGTAACATGGTCCACTTTTAGAAGAATACGGATGTTATCAAAGCCTTCATAGCTATCAGCGGTGCTTGCAAATATAGAGCGCTCCACTTAAAAAGATGTATGAAGAAGAAACTGCAGCTTGAGTTGTATTCCACAACTTCCAAACACCGGCACATGGACAGGAGAACGACACAAAGTCAGCCTACGGCCGTTTCGTGTCTCTAGGCGCTTTCTCGAGGCAAAAACTCCATCTAATACACGCTCAAAAAATTTGTCTGTGGCTCAGACTCCAAAACCACATGGGACTCCTTTCTAAATGTAAACCATGAGTACAAAAACTAAGCTAAATTTACATGAAATATGTGGTCCGATGCGGTTTTCAACAACAGGATCCGATGAGTAAACGCTACTTGCCGCGTGGACATTCCCTTATGAGCTCAGTTTTAATGGACCCATGGCAGATCCAATTTCGATTTATAGTGCATGATAATACAGCGGACAACCCTATTCTACCTACCAGGGGCATTGGAAACCTAAAGACCCGGAACTATGAGGGCAATGGAAGATGCTTTGCCCCACCAACCATAACATCCATGTTACTCTTCACTAAACAATCCAATTGAGATCGACTGGAGCTTCTCCACCTGGATTGATCGTCTTACCAGTACAATTGCCTCCACTCCTGTCTAGTTCGTAACCATCGTTGCAGACACAGCGGAACATGCCGGGCAGGTTCTGACAGCTGCCAAAGACGCAAATGTTCTGGAACGTGCACTCATCGATGTCTGAAAAGTAAAAATCACACACAACCAGGTCAGAAATCTTTTGCTTGAAGAAAGTAGAGTGTCTTAGGTGTTAACTTGTTGGCCAAAAGGGCCATTGACTTCTACTACTATATATATCATATACCACTCACCTTGACAAGCCTTGCTGTCCTCTGTAGGGGTGAAGCCCATCTCACATTCACAGCGGTAGCCTCCGGGGGCATTTAAGCAGTGGCCGTTATCGCACAGGTTCACGTTGTCGGCACATTCGTCAACGTCTATGGGAAATGAGAAAATAATGAACTTATAGAAATTTTAGAATGGGACAGACCCAGAGGCGTAACTTGAAGCTCCTCAGCCCATAAGTAACATACTGTGACATACTAAGATGGTAACATTAATCAAGTCCAATACCTGAGCAAGAGAAGCCGTCTCCATTGAATCCCTCGTTGCACGTGCAGCGATATGACCCCGGGGTGTTCACACAGTTGGCATTGACGTTGCAGTTATGGTCTTCTGCGGAGCATTCATCAAGGTCTGAAAAAAGAAGGTAGAGCGTTCATCGAAGTGAGACCAAGTGCAATTAGTCTGAAGGATTCTGGCTCATATGATGCATTTTAGTTTGATGAACTACATTGCTCCAATGATGGATCCAAGGAACTTAGCTAGCAGCTCCATCATCAACTCCTAATGTACTGTAACTAATAGTACATTGTATCTGCAAATTTAAAGGCAGTTGTCTGTGCCAAGGAGATATTAATTTTGATATGAGAACTTATCACTTATACAAAAGATAGGTTACATGTTTCTGATCATTGGGAATCCGATTACTGGGAATCCCGCCTTTCACGAGAATAGGGGTCTTGAGCTTCCTGTTCAGGCTGTCGGCGGTTCTACAGCTACAGGCTCCTACTTCCTGTTCAGGATGTGGGCGGTTCTACAGCTTTAGGCTCCCACTTCCTGTTCAGGCTGTGGGTGGTTCTACAGCTTTAGGACCCACTTCCTTTTCAGACTGTGGATGGTTCTACAGCTTCAGGCTCCTACTTCCTGTTCAGGCTGTGGGTGGTTCTACAGCTTTAGGCTCCTACTTCCTGTTCAGGCTGTGGGCAGTTCTACAGCTTTAGGCTCCTACTTCCTGTCAGGCTGTGGGTGGTTCTACGACTTTAGCCTCCCACTTCCTGTTCATTACGTGGGTGGTTCTACAGCTTCAGGCTACCAATTCCTGTTGCTATTGTGGGTGGTTCTACAGTTTGTGGCTCTCACTTCCTGTTCAGGCTGTGGACAATCCCAGGTCCCACGTCTTGTTCAGGCTATGGGCGGTTCCACAGCTTTAGGCTCTCACTTCCTGTTCAGGCTGTGGGCGGTTCTACAGCTTCAGGCTCCCACTTCCTGTTGAGGATGTGGGTGGTTCTACAGCTTTAGGCTCCCACTTCCTGTTCATTACGTGGGTGGTTCTACAGCTTCAGGCTCCCACTTCCTGTATTTTCAGGCTGTGGGTGGTTCTACAGTTTCAGGCTCCCACTTCCTGTTCACTCATTGGGAGGTTCTACAGCTACAGGCTCCCACTTCCTGTTGAGGCTATGGGCGGTTCTATAGCTTCAGGCTCCCAGTTCCTGTTCAGTCTGTGTGCAGTTTCATAGCAACGGCTGACATTTTAACTCTGTTATTCCTAGCTTAACCTATTAAAGGGACATTGGTGATGGAGGGGTTTTAACAGAAGGAACAAAGGCTAAGGAGTGCTACAGGGTTAAAAATTGTCAGCATGAAACATAAACAAGTTCCTCTGCTAAGACACAGCAGAGATTGACCTTACCATCCCAGCTGCTGCTGCTACAGCAAAGAGAAGTGGTCAGTAACCTTGAAAACCTTTTGTAAACAAGCAGTAATTCTTGAAAATTTACAATTTTACAATTTTACAATTTTGTAAACAAGCTCTAATTCTTAAAGGAAGCAAAATCAGCACAGCAATGTATTTGGTAATAGTCTTCATTTACCTACATGTTTAAAACTAATCAATGCGGTGAGAATACCCCTGAGCTCTGTACTCGGCTATCCTCACCAGTCCCATAGACTTTGAATGAAGAAGAAGAGCACATACATAGCTTCTGCTCCGATTAAGCTGCCACGCTCAGGACTCATTGGATCTCCACTCATATGGTTTACACTTTTCATGCTACTTTATCATATGAGAAGGACAGCGCCATTTCTTTTCTTCTATACATCATATGGGCAGGGTCCAACATGAAAGCAGCTTTTGTACACGGTGCTATGCACACAGTCATAAGGCAGACAATACAGCACTGCCTCCTCCATATGTACTAAGTCAACAACTCTCCCCTTCTAGAGACGGAATGAATGCGAGAAGCCTGAACGGATCTCTTTGATCCAAATCTTACTTAATCTCTTAGCTCTCTGCCCTTAAAAATATTTTCTGTAAATGATTTATATTCATTGTCTTAATGGGGTGCCTTGGTAGTTAATTCTGGGGGCCCACCAGTAGAGTTCATTCTTGGGGCTCACCAGTAGAATTCATTCTTGGGGCCCACCAGTGGTGTTCATTCTTGGGGCCCACCAGTGGTGTTCATTCTTGGGGCCCACCAGTGGTGTTCATTCTTGGGGCCCACCAGTGGTGTTCATTCTTGGGGCCCACCAGTGGTGTTCATTCTTGGGGCCCACCAGTGAAGTTAGTTCTTGATGCAGACCAGTGGAGTTAATTCTTGGGGTCCACCAGTGGAGTTAATTCTTGGGGTCCACCAGTAGAGTTCATTTCTGGGGTTTCCACCAGTGGAGTTCATTCTTGGGGTCCACCAGTGGAGTTAATTCTTGGGGTCCACCAGTAGAGTTAATTCTTGGGGTCCACCAGTAGAGTTCATTCTTGGGGTCCACCAGTGGCGTTCATTCTTGGGGTCCACCAGTAGAGTTCATTCTTGGGGCTCACAAGTGAAGATTATTCTTGGAGCCTACAAGTGGAGATTATTCTTGGAGCCTACAAGTGGAGATTATTCTTGGAGCCCACAAGCGGAGATTATTCTTGGGGCCCACAAGCGGAGATTATTCTTGGGGCCCACAAGCGGAGATTATTCTTGGGGCCCACAAGCGGAGATTATTCTTGGGGCCCACAAGCAGAGATTATTCTTGGGGCCCACAATTGGAGATTATTCTTGGGGCCCACTATTGGAGTTGATTCTTGGGGCCCATAAGTGGAGTTGATTCTGGGGGCCCACAAAAGAAGATTATTCTTGGAGCCCACAAGTGGAGATTATTCTTGGGGCCCACCAGTGGAGTTGATTCTTGGGGCCCCAGCAGTGGAGATTATTCTTAGGGCCCACCAGTGGAGATTATTCTTGGGTCCCACCATTGGAGTTAATTCTTGGAGCCCACAAGTGGAGATTATTCTTGGGGCCCATCAGTGGAGTTGATTCTTGGGGCCCCAGCAGTGGAGATTATTCTTAGGGCCCACCAGTGGAGATTATTCTTGGGGCCCACCAATGCAGAGTATTTTTGGGGCCCACCAGTGCAGAGTATATTTGGGGCCCACCAGTGCAGAGTATTCTTGGGGCCCACCATTGGAGTTAATTCTTGGAGCCTATATACAAGTGAAGATTATTCCTGGGGCCCACCATTCGAGTTGACTCTTCGGGCCCACCAGTGGAGATTATTCTTGGGGCCCACCATTGGAGTTGATTCTTGGGGCCCATAAGTAGAGTTGATTCTTGGGGCCCATAAATGGAGTTGATTCTTGGGGCCCATAAATGGAGTTGATTCTTGGGGCCCACAAGTGAAGATTATTCTTGAAGCCCACAAGTGAAAATTATTCTTGGAGCCCACCATTGAAATGTATTCTTGGTGCCCACCAGTGAAGTTGATTCTTAGGGCCCACCCTACAGCCACTATATGGGACTGCATATACTGCACATGACTCCTGCACTCTGCCTGTTGCTTTCTTTCTTTCTCCCTAAAAAGCAACCTTAAGCCCATCTTGCCCAAGGGCCCACTGTGTCAGTCCATGCCTGATTATAGTCTTACTTACCAACGCATTTAAGTCCATCTCCAACCCAACCAGTCTGACATTTGCATTTAAAGCTTCCAGGTACGTTGATGCAAGATGCATGGACGTCGCAGTTGTGAGCGCCTACTTCACACTCGTCAATATCTGTGGCAACAAATACAATAATGTTATCAGTTTTGGAAATACGTAACAGTAGGACTCCAATACAAGAGGCACCGGGCAAACAGAATCTCCACCTGTGCATCCAGTGGTTCCCTTCTTCACAAAGTACCCCAGCTGACAGTGGCAGACAAAGGAACACTTCGTGTTCTCGCAGTCCCCATGGAGGCAGATGTGAGGGTTCAGGTCACATTCATTGACATCTATTAAAAAAAAAATGGCAGAAAATGGTAAAATCATGAACTACTTAGAACAAGTCACGGGTAGATCAGTCCGGGAATAATGAGCTGCTTTACCTATGCAGGTCTTCATATCCAGAGAAGCCATGAAACCATCGAAGCACAGACAACGATATTCTCCGGGAATGTTTGTACATTGTCCACCATCACAAATGTCTGGGTTGTCCTCACATTCATCAATATCTAAGGTATAAAGAATAAAGGACTCTATATTAAAAACACACAAAGGGGGGATCATAAATAATGATGCGCAAAACTGTTCCTCCTTGGTTTGAAATTGGTTTGACTGAACTTGCAAAAAAAAAATTGGGTTGGGGATGTTCCGAACCTGAATTTTGTTACTCTGTCCCTAGTCCCAACCTTAACCATAACTGTAACCCTAAACTGGGGTTAGGGTTTTGTAGGGTTATGGACCTTTTTAGGTTAACTTACGTCTTTGTGGCTCTCCTGAATCTGGTGGTCCTTAGGCTCCATCAGCCTAAGGACCACCATAAGTGGTCCAACGTCACTTATGGCCCCACATCACATAAGGCTAATCAGGGTAATCCCGAAACCACTTTTTTTTGCTCTGTCAAAAGCCCTAACCCTAAACACAACCGGTACCCTATCTCTAATAAACAAAGCTCAAGGTGTGGGTCAGCTCACCGCATGGTCCATCTCAGGAGAGTGTATATAACAAATGAAGCTTTAGGCTTGGCAAACATGACGTTATAGGGGGACATGTATGAAAACTGTCTGGGTCTAAGACTTTTCTTGTTGCCCAAAGCATCCAATCAAAGCACCCCTTTCATTTCATATAGTGCCCTGAAGAAATGAAAGGGGGACCCTGATTGGTTTCTATGGGCAGCAAAGAAAGATTTAGACCTAGACAGTTTTCATACATGTCCCCCATAGTGAATCCCAAGTAAAAAAAATATAGCTTTTCAAGTTTATTTTTGATGAGTCATTTATGTAAATGATTCAGTGTGGTCCGCAAATGACACGAAAAATCTTGCCTGCCGACGCATTTCAGACATTTCAGCATGCTATGATTAAGGACGAATGTCTGAAATGCGTCAAGAGGGCAAGATGGTTTGTGTCACTTGTGGACCACACTGAATAGTTTTTAATGGCTCATCAATAAAATTCTAAAGTTTTGTTTTCAGCAACTGGAGTTGAAGCTGGAATTCACTATGTGTTCATGTAACCCTAGACCTAAATTGAGGTTAGGGTTTTTAAAGCATTTTTAGGGCTACCTTAACATTCCCATGGCACTATTGGGTCTGGTGGTGTTGTGGCTTTGTCCTCATTTTCGACCTGACGTCACTTCTGGCTTCTAGCTAGGCTAGTCCTATACCTAAATTTTTTTAGCTCTATCCATAACACTAAATTGGGGTTATGGTTTTTAGGGTTAACTTACCTCTCCATAACCCTCCTAGGTCCAACGGTGCAGTTGCTCTGATGTCACTACTGCTCTATTTCATTTCTGGTCCAATATCACATAAGGCTAGCTTAATGTTACCTGGAAGTGGAGGTGATGTCAGAGCAACAGTACCACTCAGGTGGAGTTTACTCTAGGGGCCCATCAGCTGAGCTGTTTCTTGGCCCACCGTTGGAGTTGACTCTAGGTGCCCAGAAGTTTAGCTGTTTCTTGGCCCACCAGTGGAGTTGACTCTAGGTGCCCACCAGTTGAGCTGTTTCTTGGCCCACCATTGGAGTTGATTCTAGGGCTTCACCAGTTGAGCTGTTTCTTGGCTCACCAGTGGAGTTGACTCTAGGGGCCCACCAGTTGAGCTGTTTCTGGGTCCACCAGTGGAGTTGACTCTAGGGGCCCACCAGTTGAGCTGTTTCTGGGCCCACCAGTGGAGTTGACTCTAGGGGCCCACCAGTTGAGCTGTTTCTGTTCCCACCAGTGGAGTTGATTCTAGTGACCCACCAATAGAGCTGTTTCTGGGCACACCAGTTGAGCTGTTTCTGGGCCCACCATTGGAGTTGATTCTAGGGGCCCATCAGTTGATCTGTTTCTGACCCCACCGGTGGAGTTGATTCTAGGGGCCTACCAGTTGAGCTGTTTATTGCCCCACAGGTGGAGTTAACTCTAGGGGCCCACCAGTTGAGCTGTTTCTGACCCCCCCTGTGGAGTCGATTCTATCGGCCGACCCGTTGTGCTGTTTCTTACCCCCCCGGTGGAGTTGACTCTAGGGGCCCACCAGCTGAGCTGTTTCTGGCCCTGCCAGTGGAGTTGACTCTAGGGGTCCACCAGTTGAACTGTTTATGGCCCCACAGGTGGAGTTAACTCTAGGGGCCCAATAGTTGAGCTGTTTCTGGGCCCACCAGTGGAGTTGATTTTAAGGGCCCATCCTACAGCTACTGTAAATGACTGCAGATGCCTCCTATACCTGCTTCCTGCCTTTTGCCTCTCTTTCTCTGCTTTTTTTGCCTCTACTGAGGATGTATATGCATATAAAAAGTAACTCCAGGTCTACCATGCTCAGCGGCCCACCAGGGGTTTCTCCTATTCCCCTATGGGCCAGTCCAAGCCTGGTACCACTAGACCCAGAAGTGCCACAGAGAGTAAAATTATTCCTTATAGTTCTAAATACCCTAATCCTAGCCCCAATTTGGGGTCAGAGATACAGTTACGGCTAGAGACAATTTTATGGCAAATTTTGCCAAAATTTTATTTGGTCCAACCCGAACTAAAGCGCTCAGATCTGAGTCAAATTTGACCTGAATCCACAATGCAACATTAAACATAAAATATCACATTTATCAGCAGACTTCCCACTAGGAGGCATCATACAACAGAAAAAAAATCAAATTTCATGGTTCAAATGAGCCATTTCTTACCCGCACAGGATCTCTTGTCAGGCATAAGTGCATAGCCCTCGCTACAGCTGCATTCGTAGCTTCCTTCCGAGTTGGTGCATTGGGTGTCGCATCCTCCGTTCATGATTGTGCATTCATCAATGTCTGCAACAGAGGATTGTGTGCAAAAGTTAATCTCGGTTCCCAGGCTCGGGGTGTAACATCGTTGGACTGAGCGGATCTTAGAAGTTTATTTTGTGGAGCTTCCAACGCTCATCAGCTAGATAAGTCAGCACATTGTAACATGGTCAATATAGGATTCTTGATATCATGAATTTGGTTAATTTATGCTGCAAGCTGGGGGACGGCTTTCCATTCCTGCTGCTCCACAATCTCCATGCCGCTAATGTCCTTGCAGAACCTCGGACCTTTATAGACTGTGGTTGGTTAAAGGGCTGTTGCCATCCCAGGCATTTCTGGCATATTGACAGGGTATCTTGACAGTGGCAGACACCATACTCCCCATATATGGCACCTATCACACATTCATGGCATATCCCACTACTCCATTTTACTTGCTATGTCCTACAGATCCTCTTCCCGAAAGGGTACTTATTTTAAGACCCAAATTCTGTTTGAGCAGGACAAAGGACAACGTTCTTTCTCGGAACGTTGCATTTAGCATTGCAATTCTGTATGGTAAAGGGGTTGTTTCAATAGAGACATAGATGGCACCTTGCTAGGATATGCCATCAATGTGTGCCAGGTGCGGGTGCTACCTGTGGGACCCGGACTTATCTCCTAAACGAGCTCTGAAACCTCTCCGTTCTGAGCGGAAAGGTGGACAGGACTCCACCATAAACAAGAATTGGAAATCTGAATTTAGCTGAGTGGCGATTCTTGACTATAATTGGAACTCCCATTCATCTCTATGGTAGGGTGCTGACCTGCTCTAAGTTCAGTACAGAAAGCTTTTGGGGTTCTGTTAGGAGACAGGTGCAGGTCCCAGAGGTAGGACCCAAACCTATCAGACATTGATGGCATATTGCTAGGATAGCCATCAATGTGTGCTAGGTGCGGGTGCTACCTCTTGGACCCGCACCTATCTCCTAAATAAGCCCCAAAACCTCTCCGTTATGAGCAGATAGTTGGACCCGACTCCCCCCATAGACAAGAATGGGAAATCTGAAATTATCTGAGCGGCGATTCTTGGCTGTAATTGGAACTCCCATCATTCAGCTATAAGGTAGAGTACAGACCTGCACTCTGTTCATAAGGGAGAGGTTTTGGTGCTCTTTTAGTAGATAGGTTCAGGTCACAAAGCTAGGACCCGAACCTATCAGACATTAATGGCATATCCTAGTGATAGCCATAAGCCTTTGCTTTATGCTAATCAGTCAGTGATGTCTGAAAGGCGAGTTAATCCTCACACCGACCTATTTATTGGTGGCTATTCCCATGATGAGATCTTTCCCCCCTCTAAGCCACTCTTGCTTCTGACCCAACCAACCAGCAAGTTCTGCTCTGCATTGACTAGGGGCAAATACCCCGAAACAGCTGTCTGTAGATGAACTTAACTGGTTTTATACTGCAGGGCTCCTGTGAGCTACATGTGAATTAATGACTACATCCAATAGAGTGCGCTGTGGAGCTCCTCAGCTCTTTTCCCAGAAGCCTTTGCTTTATGCAAAACAGTCAGTGAGCTGTGAAAGGCAAGTAAATCCTCACACCGACCAATCTTTTGGTGGGTCTCCCCAAGGAGAGATATTTCCCCCTTATAAGCCCCTCTTGCCTCTCACCCAGCCAACCAGTAAGTTCTACTCTGCACTGACAGGGGCAAATACCCTGAAACAGCTGTCTGTAGATGAACTTAACTGGTCTCATACTACAAGGCTCCTGTGAGCTACATGTGACCTGAGGATAACTACATCCAATAGATGGCACTGTGGAGCTCCTCAGCTCTTTTCCCAGAAGCCTTTACTTATTACATGTACATACATTAGATATCTCGGTCTCTAGTAAATTCTCCCCTCTATCATCCATTGTATAAATGAAAAACAAATATTCTAAAAAAATTGTGCAATTCCAGCTATAACATTGAGGTATGTTTAATAAATGATGAGATAAAGGAACACTACCATCAACATTCTTCACATAAGCAATATGCGACTATTTTATGTCTTTTTTTTTGTTTGAAAATTGGTTGTTGTTTTTTTTATATACTTTTTATTAAAATTTCCCTTATGTACATAACTTTCTAACTCGTGTCTATGATTTCCTCTCTGTAAGTTCTGATAGAAAGACAATGAGGATTGCTTGAAGGTTCTTCTTCCTGGCCTCAGAGGTGTAAGTATTATCAGCGGGACCTGATAATTGTTGAAGAAACCCCCTCCCCAGAGCAGAAAGTGATGATCCCATTATCCTTTCATGTACTGCTCTTTAATTGTCCTAATGTCTATTCCAATGTTCTCTATCCCTGTCCAGAGAACACTAGAGCAATCAATATGTCATTACCTGCTATTTGTAATGAGACTACAAGCAGATAAGCAGCACCAACAGTAAAGTGACAATGAAGATTGCTTGAAGATACTACTACGTGGCCTCAGAGGTGTAAGTCTTATCAGCAGGAACTGATAAGAATTGAAGAAACCCCCTCCCCAGAGCAGAAAATGATGACCCCATTATCCTTTCATGTACTTTAATTGCCCTGATGTCTAGCCTAATCTTATCTATCCCCGTCCAGAGAACAATAGAGCAATCAATTTGTCATTACCTGGTATTTGTTATGAGACTAGATGCAGATAACCAGCACCAACAGTAAGGTGATACCTACCCTGCCATTCAGAAGTTTTATCTCTCCACAGGGGCCAGAATGTATATGTAATTTTTTTTATTGTATAGGACCGCCAAAATAAAAACCAAAATTTTGCTAAGAAATTCTAAAAACAAATAGTTTTTTAGGAATTTTGGTTTTAACAAAAATACTTCTTTCTGATGGAATTGTCCCTTTTAGTGAAAGTGTAAGGCCCAGGGGGATCAAAATCTTGTTTTTTTTCCATCCCAAAATGCACTCCCCCCCAATCTTACTACCCCCGTCCTAGTACAATGAGCAATAAATATGTCATTACTCTTGTCATTACCTGCTATTTGTAATGAGACTACATGCAGATAACCAACACCAACAGTAAAGTGAGATCTGCCCTGCCATTCAGAAGTTTTACCTCTCCACAGGGGCCAGATTGTATATGTAATATTTTTTATTGTATAGGACCGCCAAAATAAAAACCAAAATTTTGCTAAAACAATTCTAAAAACAAAATTATTGTTTTTAGGAATTTTGGTTTTAACAATATGCGCAATTACATGTTTTTTGTTTGGATTTTTTTTACATACTTTTTAAAAATTTTAACAAAAATCCTTTTTTCTGATGGAATTGTCCCTTTAGTGAACTATGTATGGTCCAGGAGCAGATCAAAATACTTGAACTTTTCCATACATCAATGCACTCCCTCCAGCGAGCTCCTTGGGTCTATGACAAGGTACTTCCCTTACCTCATAAGAAGGGAATTCTGCAAACTTTCCACAACCCTCCGAAAATGAAAACCAACTGATTGGACTCAGAACGTTGTTGGACATTTCCTCTGAGACCTGTAGATTCCATGAACACAGATTGACCGGAGCGAATTACTCACCTATACAGCCCTGCCGGTCGGGAGTGGACTGGAAGCCCGAATCACAAGAGCACTGGTAGGTTCCAATCATGTTGACGCAGCGCCCGTTCCTGCAGAGGATATCACTCAGGGAGCACTCGTTTATATCTGGGGAAAACAGAAATCACATGCACAGGCTTCAGAAACAGGCGTCTCCTCTCCAGACTGAGATACTGACTGTGAAGAAAGCAGACTGAGCGCTCTCGTACCAACGCAATGCCCTTTTTTCAGTGGGCCCAGGGGGCAAATACATTCAAAACTGCCATCAGTGTTGATGCAGGTTTCCCCCCTTAAAACCCGAGGGGGTTTTCGTTCCATTCATCGATGTCTGGAAACAAAAAGCAAATCAGATCAGTTATTTTATTAAAAAAAAAGTCCTGGTCACTATAACTTGTTCTATTATTACATTAGAAATGTTCCAGACCCTTTCCAGAATCCCGGCACTATAACTTGTTCTATTATTACATTGGGGAAAATCTCCAGACCCTTTTTCCCCGGGGAAACCCCCGGGATTATAATTGTTTATTATTACATCTAGAAAAAGTCTCCAGACCCTTCTCCAAATCCCGGTCATAAACTTTTTCATTTTTTCATCTGAAATGTCTCCAGACCCTTTCCAGAATCCCGGGGCACTATAACTTGTTATATTATTAAACTAGAAATGTCTCCAAAAACCCTTTCCAGAATCCTGTTCACTAGAACTTGTTTTATTTTTACATTAGAAATGTATCCAGACCCTTCTCCCGAAACCTGTTCACTAGAACTTGTTTATTAACATCTAGAAATGTTTTTGACCCTTCTCCAGAATCCCGTTCACTATAACTTGTGTATTATTACTCAGAAATGTATCCAGACCCTTTCCAGAATCCGGTCACGTAACTTGTTTTATTATTTCATTTAGAAATGTTTGACCCTTTTCCCGAATCCTGGTCAAAACCTGTTATATTTTACATCTAGAAATGTCTCCAGACCTTCTCCGAATCCTGTTTACTATAACTTGTTATATTATTACTCTAGAAATGTATCCCGGGCCCTTCCCTAATCCTGGTCACTATAATTGTTTTATTTATTACATCTAGAAATGTATCCAGACCCTTCTCCAAAAACCCCTCATATAACTTGTGATATTATTAATTAAAATGTCTCCCGACCCTTCTCCCAAATCCTGGTCACTAAAACTTGTTATATTATTACTCTAGAAAGGGTTCCCCAAACCCTTCCCCTTTTAATCCTGGTCACTAAAACCCTTTTCTTTTTATTACATCTAGAAAGGGCCCTCCAGACCCTTCCCAGTTTCCCCGGGGTCAATATAACGTTCAAATTTTTTACATTTTGAAATGCCCTCAGCCCCCTTCTCCAGAACCCGGGCCAAATATAACTTGTTATTTTTTTTACTCCCTCTAGAAAAAAAAACCAAAAACACCCCTTTCGGAAACCCCGTAAACTTTAAATGTTAAAAATTCGTAAAATGTTGCCCGCATTTCGAGCATGTACCCTAATCAAAACCCCCCTGTTATGTTTTAAGAGCATAAGCTCGAAACGCGTCACCATTGACAAATTGTAACATGATGCTATGTTTTTTATGCATCTTTGAAGTTTTTAAAAAAATTTTTATTGCAACCCAAAATTTGGCTGGAACGATTTTTTTTTTGTTTGGGTTTTAAACTTCACACTTTAAGAGGGGATGTTTTCCCAAAAACTTCTGGGGTTTTCCCCCGGAGGGGTGAATTTTTGGGGAATATAAGGTTTGTTGGAAAAGGGTTTAGGGAAAAACCTTTTATTGGAAAAACCTGGTGATTCCCGGGCTTTGGGGGGTTTCCCTGGGGTGGTTTCCCACCCAGTGATTGACAGATATCTATATAGTGTGATATATGAAAATGTGATATATGAATTACCCATGCAGTTCTTCATCATCATGAATCCGCTCTCATAACCATCGAAGATTTTTACAAATCGAAGCTTCCGGGGGAAAATTACCATGTTCCATGGCCGCAGGAAAGGGCCCGGGGGGAAATCCTGATTCATCAAAAGTCTGTAATGAGGATAGGAAAGCAGACAAATAATGTGAATCCTCCCACCGGCAGGTCCGGGAATAATTGGGTTTTTTTTTATTGAGTTTTCCAAAGTATTACTTTATATATTAAAAAACAAAGTAAATATATAAATAAATATATATATTTTATATAAATTTTATATAAATATTGATTAAAAAATATATATAAATAAGAAAAAATAAAATTTAATGTATATATATATATATATAAATAAATAAAATATATATATATAAATATATATATATACATAAAATACATTTTCATACAAAAAACAACTTACCTGTACAATTCCTTCCACGAATCCCGGGGAAGCCACCCCTCCAAAGCAGCGGAAGTCCCAATTTCTTTTTTGCGGGACTTCCGTGGTTTCACCCGCTGTGAATACCTTTCATTTTGTTCACATTGTGAAGGGTGTAAACCCCAAAAAAATTTGGGAAGAAGAAATTTGGGTAAAAGGGGAAAATATAAAATTTAAAACCCCGTAATGCCCCCAAAAAAAGTATATAAAAGGGGGGAAGGGCCGCGGGCCCTATCAGCAATGCGCCGGTTGTACGAAATAAGGAAAAATTTTCCCCGACTTTAAAACCCTTCGATTAATCTGTCCCCCTAGTTACCAAAAAGGAGAAGTAAGCGGGAAAGGGTGGCCCCTTGTAGTTCCATTTTCCCCCACGAAAAGTACTTTTGAAAAGACCCAAATTCCAGCAAAGCCCAGCAGACATTTAGGCAAAATAGGTGAAATCTTCTTTAAAAACAGCAAAACAAATGTAAAAACCCCTTCCCCCGCAAATATAAAAAAAGGAAAAAAAAAAACCCCTTTTTTTCTGGGTTACAATTTTAAAATTTCAGTTTAAAATACTTGTTCTGACTTCATACAGATTACTTAAGAACAAAGCAAGTCCCTTTCCCGTTCGTTAAAACCCCCCGGGTGGCCCTGTTATTCCCCAAAAAACCCCAAAAACAGTACAAACCCAAAGGAAATGAATAAAACCCTTTAAAAATTTTTAAAAATACCCCAATAAAATAAAACCCAGCAAAAAACTAGGGCCTAAAGACACCTTAAGCTTTTAAAAGGGGTTTTTGGCCACGATGTAAAGTTTACGTGGGTTCCCCCCAAAAATGGGTTTTTTATTCAATTTTTTAAATATATGTATTTTCAAAAAGTGACGCCCGGAAAGTACAGAAATTTCTTTACATTTGACACGACCAGGACTGACAGGAAACTTTATCTGGCCGCGCTTGCCCTGTTTGCACTTCTTATTTGATGGGCCGGGAATTGAAGGAGCTTGGGAAGGGGCGGGGAGGGAAAATGCAGTGTAGGTTTTGTCTCCTTTTATAGAGAAACCCCCTGTTGTAAAGTTAAATTTTTTGAGTAAACTTTTGAGGGCCTCCCCTTCTTTTCCCGGGTCTTTCTTCCCCCCCCCTCCCTCTCAAACCCCTGCGCTCTTATTTACTCAGGGATGCTTTGTTTATATTCTCCCCTTGGGTATAAGGAGGTAAAAGGAAAATCACTTGGGGGCAAAACCCCCTTAAAACCCCCATGGGTACTAAACACCCACCTACAAAAACGGGGGGAAAAAACCGCCCCATAAGGGCGCCCCCCCCCAGCAACCCAACTTTCAAAACCTGACAAAACCCTTTCATTTAAATTTCCCCACAAATATCTAAATGGAAAATATAAGACAACCACAATCCCTATAAACAAAAAGAATGCAACTATACTGACAATAGACAAATGATTAACAAAAAATTTTAAATACCAATGAAACAAACAATTACTAAATGGACAAAAAAAAAAAAACCCGGTTTTTACTCTCCAAGGGGAAAAAAAAGGCTCAAACAGGGGGCAAATAAGGGCAATGGGAAAACAAAAAAAAAAAGCAAAAAAAAAAAACTTTTAAGGTACAAGTATTAAGTATAGCAAAGGCGTAAAAGGTTTCCCTTTAAAAGATAAACCAAAAAGTCCCAAAGATATTTATAGGGTCCAAAAAAGTTTAAATAGGAATCCCATGTTGTACCCTCCTAAGGTCAGGGTGATAGATGGAAAAGTAGCCAGGGTGTTCCTTTTTGGTCTAAAAATGTTGCAAGGGGTTTTTTTATCCGTGTATTATTAAAAGTTATGTTTTATTCAGTCCTAGGATTTGAACTGCTTTTGTGGTTTTTGTAAAGGAGAAGTCCATGTTTCCCATGTTACAATGCAGAGGAAATCATTTCTAGATTCGAGGGCTGAAAACCGGTCAACCCATGAAAATCTATGGAGCCGCCAAATTATGAACGTCCAGAGGAGACTTCCATCCACGGGAAAAGTCCCCAGGACGGTTTTTTAAAGGCCTCGCTTTAAAATCAAAATGGGCAAATTTCGGCTGAATTTTTCGTTTTTTTTGCGCTTAATACGGGCGAGATTCGCGGGGGAAATTACGGTAATCCAAGCCCAAGAAAAACATGGATTACCCCCTCCTCTCCCCGCTCCGGGCAATACGACACCCCGGGAGATTTGGTACCATGTCAATTACTAGCGGGGAAAAAAGCCCCGCCCCCGGGGTAATACATGTCAATGGGGCCAGCGGGCTGCCGACCACCCCCCCCCCCCCCGCGCCGCGGGAGTACTGCTTATTAGCGCGACTCCCGAACACCCGGCGTAATTGCGGCCGTATTGTATGCGCCACAATACATCGTGTGAACATAGCCTAAGTTGCAACTGAAGAGTAAGAAAAGTGGGTGCAGTTTATTGGAAGGGGGCCTGATCAATGACAATCCAACAATTTATTAAGTTTAAAGCTCATAGCAGATGTAGGTATCACTTTCTGGTTTAACCCCTTAACGTCGAGGCCTATTTATTTTTTATTTTTTTTATGTTTGTTTTTCCCTCCTCGCCTTCCCAGAGCCATAACTTTTTTAGTTTTCCACCTACATAGACATATAAGGGCTTTTATTTTGCGGAACAAGATGTATTTTTTAAGGGTGTCAGTCACCGAGCCATAGACGATCCTGGGGAACCGCCCAAACATTCTTCGTGGGGGAAAAATGTGCAAAAATATATATTTGCGCCATGTTTGCGGGAGGTTTGTTTTACGCCATTCAATTCATGTGATGTGTTCTCTGTATTCTCTGTTGATACGCATCCGGCAATACCAAACATGTAGGGGTTTTCGTTATGTTTGGTACCGTAAAAAAAATTCCAAACATTTTCTATGTCTTTAAATTTGCGCCGCGGCGCCATTTTCTGCGACCAATAACTTTTTTGTACTTCTATCTACGGACGTCAGTGAGGGGGCATTTTTTGCAGGCTGAAGTGTACTTTTTATTGCTACCAGATGTGACTTTTTTGATTACATCTATTCAAATTTTTAGAAGACATGAAATGACCAAAAAAAAGCAATTTTTTCGTTTGGAATTTTTTTCTTCTACGGTGTTCATCGTACGGGATAAATTATGTTATATTTTAATAGATTGGACTTTTTCGGGTGCGGCGACACCAAATATGTGTAACCTTTTCATTATCTTATTCCTTTTATTTGTAAAATGGCGAAGAGGGGGTGATTTGAACTTTTCATTTTTTTAAATTTTTTTACACTTTAAAACTTATTTTTTTTACTTTAACTTTGAGGGCGCTTCACCACTAGGGAGCGCGATCCTTTTCACAGCCTAATACATTGTAATACAATGCATTAGGGTCTACAAACATGGCGGTTTTACTACTTCCTGCCTGGGGCAGGAAGTAACAAAATTGAAAACATGGCGGTGATGGAAGCCTTTAGGGAGCCCGTGATTTTGCCGCAGGCGCCCTGATCGCCGTGAGGAACAGTGCACAGCACCGTTAAACAGCACGGGATGGCTACAAAGCCCCTTACTGGCATCAGGACATACCATATGTCCAATATCGGTAAGGGGTTAAAGGGGTTTTTCCATCTCAGACATTCATGGCTTATTGATAGGATGGGCCATACATGATCTGGGATCAACACGTATCTTGAGAATGGGCCCTGTTCAGAAGGGAGAAGTAGCTGTACTTGCGTGTTTACTCTCCGTTCATTTCAATGGGAGTTCCGAGTACAGTCGAATACATCTATAAGACACTTATGGCGTATCCAATCAATGTAGATGAAAACTATTGCATTAAACAAGCTATTTGTGTGGGCCTCTGTATCAGGTATATCAGATATGACGACAGGAAGATACAGTGAGCCCTAACGCTAGGCGCCCCAATGCTGTCTATGTCTACTTGGTGGCACGACCCTAAGCGGTCGGCGGCAATTGGGCGATGTGACCTTCGCTGGTAAAAGTGGCCCACAGAACAAGACAAGACAGACAAACACAATAAAGGAAGGTCGGGAAGAAATGGGTCAAAACTGGAGATAGCCAAAGGTACCGAGACAATAGACGAAAGACAGAGTTCAAAAAGGCAGAATTCCAAGCAAACCACCAACTGGAGACTATCACAAGCAGTGACCCAGAGCATAAGTGATTGTAAAAGGGTGGTCAGAGTCCTGGTCCAGGACTTAATTGGCCCGGTCTGACATCCAGACCCCACATGGCCCACACTGGCAGGGATGGAAGATGAGTGGCAAAGGGGACTGTCAATCACCACTCGGCCTAAACTATCTGCAGCCCAGAACTAGGGCTAGCAGAAGCAGCCAGACGGGTGTGGTGGAAACCTGTCAAACACAACACAGCAAGTGCTAGGATCAGGTAGAGTTCAGACTGACGCTAAAAACCTATCTTCCAGGCACCGAATCGTGGCCAAAAGCGCAGTCTCTGTTGTCCTTTACGGGAATAGGACCACATTGAGGCCTGAACGGTCATAATACTAGTTATAAAGCAGAAGGAGCTAAGCAGAGTGATATAAGGTTTTGTAGAAAAAGATTGAGGATAACTTCATTGGAATTCCTGCACATTCTGGACCTGGGAGTCCAGTGGGTGGTCCTACCCAGTGATTGACAGATATCTCTATATGCACAGTTATATGGAGAAGGCTGTTAATTACTAAGTAGAATTGCCTCTGGAACCCTATAAAGAATGGGCAGAGATTTCAATCAATAAGTTAAATGAGCTTTTCCCCCAAACTTTAAATCCGTCTATAATACCTTTGTAGAACGGACGACCGGAAAGAACGTCGCCTCTGTTGGCAAATCCAGATCCTCTTGGACAGATGGTCTTATATTCATCACTGCCGGGTTTAGGGCACTCCTCACAGTCGATACCCCAGGCAGCTCCCACAGTGCAGCAGCACATGTCAATTCTGTATTTTCCAGGCAAGGGAGACGTGCATTCATCCTCATCCCACTTCATGTAGCATTGCTCCACACGTATATCTGAGGGGAAATTGACCAAAGAGAGTAATGAACATACACGTTGAATATACAGGCAGTCCCCGACTTACACCGCTCCAACTTACATATGTCCCCTAGTTACAAACGGAGACTTGTGGGCCATACTGGCACTTGTAGTTCCATATTCCACAGCAGATAATAGCTGTGGAACGACAAGTTCCAGCATGCCACAGCAGCACATGAGGGGAAATGTTCTTAACTGGGTCACAAACCCTTCCTGAATATCAAAACTGAAAAAAAAAAAAAATT